>UCOM01000691.1:0-65274 GCA_900474385.1 Ormyrus pomaceus | reverse complement strand
TTTTTTTTACTATTTCTGTGCACGATTTGAAATGCACGATCATCTACCCAACTTTCTAACACCAAATGTGGGCCTTCCGTGCCCTCGTTAACGAAAACACGGTGTGTAACACGGGGAGAAAAGCTATTTCAGACTCGGGTGAGGTATTTTCAGCACTCGTCTCTATCTCGGCGCTCTCGACTGCGACTCGTACTGAATACGTTTGCTAATGTTACCCTCGCTAGAAATAGATCATTTTCTCCCCTTGTTGCACAATGTACTATTTCATTTTTCCCGCTAATTTTCATTTTTCCCGCAAAACTGGTTTGCGGGAAGTTTTTTTTCGGGGAAAAAAAACTTTCTCAAAAAAGCCCCGGTAAGCCACGCCTTCGGCGGAGCTTACCGGGATGTTTCTACAAAAGTTTTTTTTCAAACATCCGAAGCACATAAAGTACGAGGAGGTGTCTGACCTGATTTTCCAACCACTAGCTAGCCAATATTCAACCATTATTCAGCCTTTAGTCAGCCTTTATTCAGCTGTTAGTCAGCTCTTGTTCAGCCTTTAGGCAGCCCTTACTCAGCCTTCATTCAGCCTTTATTCAGCTTTGATTCAATTTCTCAAAAAAGCCCCGAATGTTTCTACAAAAGTTTTTTTTCAAACATCCGGAGCACATGAAGTACGAGGAGGTGTCTGACCTGATTATCTGGCCATTACTGGATCAGTATTCAACGAATATTTGCGAGGTTTCTGACCTGATTATCTAGCAATTATTGGATTAGCATTCAAGCAATATTCGACTATTATTCTATCAATCTATTTCGTTTTAACTTAAAGTTTGAAGATAATTCAATTAACAAACACTCGAAGTCCGATCGATCTTGATCACTCAATTTACATAAGGGAGAAATATATCAGGATGCGACAATGTTATGTTCAAACTATGTATCCGGAGAACATGAAACGTGAGGAGGTTGCTAGGTATGGTAATTGTTTGTCTTCTGATAATGACTACACGCGGATTGATAATCAAGTCAGAGATATCTCAAACGACTATCGTACCTATAGTTATTTTAAAAAATTTTAAAAAATAATGAAAATAATTGGATAAAATCAAGCGATAATTCGATATCCTCGACTCGAGATTGATAAATACTCAAAAACCGAATCTCGCGTGGCATTTTTATAACAAGGAAAAAGGATATCGCAATGCATTTTAATGTAAGGTATGTTCGTCATTACCGATACTAATTTATAAAATGTTATTTCACCAAAATGTCAGACTTTACATTTGTCAATTTCATTAATTTTCGTCTCCCCGGGAAGCTCTAAAATCCGCCAAGATGCAAAAAAATTCGACCCTACCAGTGCAGAATGATTAGAAAAAAGCAGCAAGACGCCTGCATTAAACAACAGCTCTCCCCGCAGCTCGTCATCCCGTCTCATCAGCATCCTTCAATCTCGAAAAAATCCTCTCCCTGCAGCCAGGCCAGAAAGCAATCGGAGGGCCCCCCCGCCGGCACGAAATTCCAGGCCGTCGCCGTCGCCGCTCTGCGCAACTCTTCATCAGGCTTGCAATCTTGGCCGATCGGCCCCTTTTTGCCTGGCTAATCTCTCGCGCGAAGGGGGGTGGGGGGCTTAAAGCGGCGCTGTGTACACACCGGCTGAAAAGGCGCCGAGTCTAGACGGCCAGCGGTACGGTGCGACTTGGCTGGCTCGGAAGGTTAAGGTTGCGTGTCGCGAGCTTTTCAACCTGCTTTCGCGCGGTTGGATAGCTTCTCTTTCGTTTTGCTCGATGGAGGAATGAAGAGAGTTAGGTGCAGTGCGTTGTTCAAGGTGAGCGCAGATGGGGAAAATTATGGGGTGTTTAGGAATTTAGAGAAAATTTGAAAAAAGTTATGGTCTTTTGGTTTTTTATTGAATTTAACAAGATTTAAAAGATACTGCTTAAAAGAACTTTTTTATTTAATTTAACATATATTTTTTTATGTAATGGAGGTCTTAATAAGGGTGGCTGCCGAAACTAATCGAAATACTTGTTTGATTAATTCTTAGTTTATATTAAAAATAATACTCAATTTTTAACATTGATTTATTAAAATAAAGAATTAATGAGTATTGTGGAATAAAATAGTAAATGAAAGGATCCTTTTTTATATTTAAGAAAGACAATTTCGATTTTTCAAAATTTATGGAATTTTTTCATTACTTATTGGCCAATAAAGATCTCTTAAAATTTTCAATAATTCTCAATGGAAATAAAATAAAATAAGCCGATTTCGCTGATTTACACAAATCCAATTACTCCCTGCCTTTTCGAATCTTCCCAACAAGACTCTCTCTCTCTTTCCCCCGCAATTTAATCTAAAAAAAAAAACTAAAGAACCACCTGAAGAAAGCCCTACCTAATTCGAGCCCTCTCCCCAAAGTGAACCGGAAAATTCCAATTAAAGATCGCGAGCCTCCGCTATTTCCTCTCAGATTTTCGCCGCGTCGACGCAATTTTCCCCGACGATTGGCTGCGCGCAATTTCCCCTCGCGGCTCCGAGTCGACTGGGGGGCGGCGGCGCGTCGGTGCGTGCGGAGTGTCGCTTGTCTTTCGTGCCTGCCTCACGAAAAAGCCGGGTGCGCGACGGCGGATGCAATTAAGGCCGCTGCCGCCTCTCTGTTTTTGCATGGGGGGTGTCGCGAGGAAGTGCCTGGGATTGCTGCGATTTTCCGCCCGGGATTCTTGTTTGAGTGGTTGCAGGTTGACGCTTCGGCTGGTTGACGCTTTTCTCTTTTTTTCCCGAGGAGGCTGCTTTTGCGCTTTGACGTATGATTTTTCTACGTGTTTAGCGGGGGAGAATAATTGGTAGCTATTTTTCCTCTGAAATTTTTTTATTCTTTCGTGGGATGAGTTTTAGAAATATTAAGCTCTGCTGTTATTGGCAGTTTCTTGACTGGTCAAGTAGATTTTTAAATTTGAACGTTAAGAATATTTTTTAAAGTAATAATAAATCGCTGATTTTTTATATCCCTGTCATTAAAGTAAGGGTTTACGATTTGTTCATTAATTATTTAGATGTCGCTATTCTAAAAACTGCCCGCATCCATAAAAGTTCCTAATAAAAAGAGTTTTAAAACGCGGCTCTGTTATACTGTTCGCTGGAGGCAAACAGCAATCTTTGGGCAAAATCAGCAAATACTTCCTGTAAATGTCCGTACATTGATTTCACACGTGTATCTGCGGGCAAACTCAATTTAAAAAAAAAAAGCTAAATGGCGTGCAAAAAAATTTGGTATACAAATTTTCCATGCGCGGCACGTATCCGATTTTAAAAATATTTCTGCACGCAATCAATATTTGCGCACATATTTTTATACTTTAAAAGCATCAAAATTTGCATGCGACATTGACGAAAAAATTTTACATATACACACTCGCCGAATTTACATTTTCCTTTAAATTTGAAAAAGTACTATATTGATTTTTTAAAAAAAAAAAGAAGAAGAGAATTAAATTAGCCTTTCGGAAGTTAGACTTTTTGACATAGTCTTCAAAAAGTTATTAACAAGTTCTTGAGAAACTTTCAAAGTAAATACTATAACATTATGTAAATATCTTGCGCTACCTTGCAAAAAGTGCAAGAAATCTGTTATTAGAAAACTTTCTAACTTTTTACAACCTAATGGCATTTGCCTAATATGTAATTTCCTTTTAAAATCGTTAAAAGATTCTCAAGAGAATAGAAAAAAGTCGATTGAAGATCCGTAGAAAAGATCCTCTTAACATTGCCTTTTGTTCCTTCGATCAATTCGACTCCAATCAGAAACCAGTATTTCACACCAAAAGCAAGTTACAAAATCCGAAATTACCTCGAAGAACGAATCGATCGACACAACTTTTCAGTCGCAGATCTTTCCACGGCCAGCGGCAGCCCGTAAACAAACAATGCAGCCCCGACAAACCCTCTAAAACTGCGTCGATCGCACAGGGCGTCGGCCCCGCGATTCCTCCGATTAGCCTGGGTGAAAAGAAGCCGCGCAGCGCGGAGCTGCGAGCGGCGGCGGCGGCGGCGGCGGCGGCGACCCCGCGGCTTGAGCGGCACGCGCGATGAGCGCCCGGCTCTCGGCGCGTTGAACTTGGCACCCGCGCAGCTGGCTTCGTTACTCGCGCGAGCTTTCACGATGCATTCAGATGCCGCCGCTGCGTTTTTTTTTTTTTTTTTTTTTGTCCAAGGCGCGGGTGGAGAGGAGTCGCTGGCGTTCGGAAGGCCGGCTGAGGGGTGAAGGCTATTGGGAGTGGAAAGGTTTTTTGGGGGATGCTGTTGAATTTAGGTGTTTTATGGATAAGATGTTCTTTAGAGGAGATTTAGTTTATGTAAAACTGCAATTGATAGTACGTATAAGACATTTAAGAAAATGTTAACTCTTCTTACAGATAAAATCTTAGAGATAAAACATTTCCTATCCACCAAGGCACACTGATAAATGAAAAAAAATCTGTTCTTTCTACTCCGCGTACTCACTCGATATCTCTTCCCATTAAAAAAGCCCACAAGACCGCTCTTTCTCAAAACTGCAGGAGCACGAAAATAATGCCTCCCGAATTGCCCTCCCCTTCATTAAACTCACTTACATCGCCGCGTCTTACCATATTCACTCATTACTACTGCAAAAGTCCTTCCGCGGAGCTCGGATCGATAACCCTTTATTTTTCGAATTATTTCAATCTAACAAGCCAGAATTCAGGCTGCAGCAAAATGAAACGAGCCCCTCATAATAGGTCAACTCCAGCCGGAGAGTCTAATTCATTAAGCCTTAAAGCGAATGTAGCCATCGGCGGCAACTTTAAAAGCGAGGCAGCCGCGCGGCGACGGCTGCTTGCACTTTCTCGAAATTTTCTCCTCGCAAAAAGAGGCGCGCACACAACTCGTCGTCGCGGCCCCAGAGAAAACACACTCAGTCCCGTTTCCCCGACTCGGGTGGGGGGAGGGGGAGGGCATTTCTTCGAGCTCGTTTGCGCCTTTTTTTCGCGCGAGGCGTAATCGAGGTGAAGGCGCCTCTTGACACGGCGCGCCGCGCCCCCTGCACCCTCAATTCATTTGCTGAATAGACGAAATTATCCCGCGTGCCGAAAACGGAGCACAATCGAATGCTGTGCCGCCTGCAGCCGGCCGGCTCTCTCTCTCTCTCTCTCTCTCTCTCTCTCTCTGCTCTCTGCTCTCGTCGCGCGCGGACGCGGCCGCTCTAGATTGACTGATGCGAGGCGGGCGCCTCTTCGCCTCTGCGTGCCACTTTATTTCCGAGGCTTGAGCTCGCCGTTTTTCAGATCAAGAGCTCAAGGGGGATTCGTCTGCTGCCGCCGCCGCTGCTGCTGCTGGCTTGCAAATGCTGGAGATGGGCTTCTGCGTTACTTTACCGGCTCTTCGGAAGCTTTTGCTTATTTAAATAAGGCCGGAGAGGCCAAATGGATTAATTCATTTCTTTTAAGGTCTTATTTTTCGGAGTGGGAATCTTGAGATTGTCATTTGCGGCGAGCATTAAAATGGGATTTGTGGAGAAATAACTTTTAGTGGCGCATTCTAAATAAATTATAAACTAATTACTGCTTTGATAAGATTAGATATTTCACTTTATTTTTGGATTGTAAAATTGCAAAAAGTTAAATATGCCTATTTTAAAATAGCTTTAAAATTCAAAATTTAACTTTAAAACGAGATTTTCACATAAAGGAAAGTAATGAGAGAATATAAAATTTAAATAAATTGCAATTACAGTACATATAACCTGAAGCTATTGAAGCGAGGTTACCGACCTTAATATTGGTAAAAGCTTCGATATAAAGAGAAAAAAAAAGTTTCATAATAGTACCGTTACTTACTAATAAAAAAAATTCAATTTAAATCTTGTTTACGTAACTACGTAAATTTATTATACACGTTTATGAAATCTGTAACTTTAATGAAAATCAAACAATAACGATTTATATATTCATCCCGGAATATACAATAAGTAATAATACATTTTGTTGAATGTTTTATTTTTATTAACACTCTTTAAACTCGCGCGCCCTTTACTAAGTCAATAAAACTAATAAAAACGGCCATAAAACGCTGGGAACTGCATAAACCCTCTTGAAAGCGCTCTCTTTAAGTGCAATCTCGTTCCTCCCTTCAAAAACATGCCTTCAAATTTTCAAATGTAGCTCGAACGCAGTCCTGGCAAAAATTCAAGCACTCCCTGCAGTAAATCATTAAATTCCACTTACGTCACCTAAAGGTCATACCATTGTTTATACAACCTATATTTATCGCCGCACTGAATTCCAACTCGAAAAAACCCCATAATTTGATTTATTTACTTTTAGCATCCTAAAAACAAGCATTAAATCGCAAATAATATCAAAATTGTGCGGTTTATATTTAATAACTCTAAAACAATTGTAAGAAATATGTCTTTGCAGGAGAATTATAAGAGTAAAAAAAATATCTATTACAATTATAATAATTAACATATATCTAAAAATGACATTTAATTCCATAAATCTTCTTATAAAATACATTACTTTGCGCTGAAAAGCTCCTTCCAAAGGCTAATGAGGTATCGCATAAAAAATAGTTGGCACGCCGGTAGGCGAAGAAAAGGCCGAAAATTGAATTTCGCGACGCGGCACAAAGAGCGAGCAGATGCGCATGCGGGGTTTAATAATTCGCATCTTAATTTACCCGGCGAATGCACGCAGCTAATTACAGAGTGAAGTGCTCGAATTCAGGTCGGGCTATCGAATCTGGATCAAAAGCATTTTTTTTAACCCTCGCCCCCGCCGCCGTTCGCTGGCTCGATAATATAATGTTCCAAAGGAAGCTCCTGGCGAAAGTGACTGCGTAACGTCTTTTTCATTATCGGCGTTCGACAATTTCATTGTTACTTAGTTTATTTCGAGTAAATTAAATGATTAAACGAGTGGAAGTATTTTTATTGCGCTCGCAATCGAATTTGTTTGTTTCAATTTATTGTATAATAATAATAATAATAATTTAGAATTTCTAAAAAATGGTTGTAAAGAATCATAAATTTGTTTAATTTCAAAAGATTATAAGGCATTTTAAACCGGAAGGTATGGACTAATCAATCTTAGTGATGCATTCATTCATATCCCGGCATTTAACACCCCAAACTTCCATTAGTACTGAAAAATAGTGTGATTGCAGGAATGAATGAAAAGATTACGCTTATTCATTCAGGTGATTTCAAAGCACGAATATAGGCGATTAAGTCCGACGATTCGGATAAATCGATATGAAAATTATTAACGATTCATTTTCATCGAGTCTTTGTCCCAAGAAAAAAAAACCGGCAGTTTTTATGTGCGTTCGAAATTCTCTTTTTATTCAAATACCTTTCAATTGATTACAAACTACTCTTATTACTCTACAAGGCTGACTTTTGCTTAATTAAATTATGAATGACTAGGGGAGTTTGAAATTCAAAGGTATATCAAAATTAGGTTGATTAATATTCGTAGATAATATTTTTATACGCATGTGTAAGTTTCCTTGGTAAAAGTAATGAGTTTAATTGGTAAAATCTTTATTAAAACAGAACGTAATATTAAAATCAAGAAACCAACGGTCTACATATTTTCTTGAAGTCAAATATCTATATTTAATATTAAGACTATATTGCATTTCAAATTTAGAATTATGAAGTGGCTACTAAAATATTAAACCTTTCATTACATTCCAAGAGCTTGCACTTACTCTAAATGACTTTTGAGTTAAATGATAATTTAAGTGTCGTCCTTAACTGAAGTTCTTCTACCTTCACTTTGAAAAAACGATTTTTCTATACCGTTACCGCTAAAAATCTTCATCGTAGAATCCGACTATATAAAACTAGATTGCAGAGCAATTACGACTACATTCAAATATTGCTTCAATTAAAAAATGTTTATTTCAAGATTTCTCAACGCTGCATTCATCCATTTTTAACCCCAAGATTGCATCGTATTCTGAAAAAAAAAAAAAAAAGTTTTTCTTCCGAACAAAATCACCCCGTCCGAAAGCGTCCGGACTCGAACGAAGTTAGCAACTAAAAAGCCGCATCGCTAATAAATCGCCCACTCGCTTCCCGAACAATGCACTTCCGAGCCTGCCCGGCGCAAGCCAATCGGCAAAAAAGCGAACGACGCCGCGAGAGACAAAGTCGGTGCGCCGGAAAAGTTGAGCCGCCCACACGACGTGTGCATTAAGTCGAGCGCCGCGAGGCAAACCAACTTCGATAACTGTTGCTTTCGCGGACCGAGAGAGTCGCGAGCGCGCGGCCGATAATTGCCTCGCGGATGCTCGCGCGCCACCGAGGCCTCGCTCTCTCTCTCTCTCTCTCTCTCTCTCTCTCGGTGAAACGCTCTATTTCGCTTCGCTAAAGAATCTGCCCCGTTGGAGCGCGCGTTTTATTTCGTTTGTTTCAAGGACTCTGCGGAGATGCAAGAATATTTAAGAGAATTTATATCGGAGTTTAACGGTATAACTGAACGATAAAGCGCCTTTGTCGCTCGGAATAATAGAATTTAGTAGCTACGAACGCGCTGAATGTGAATGTAAATTTACGAAGCGACGCTTTTGAAAGATAGCTTTGAAATAAAGTAGACCTAAGTGTTCGCGAGGTTTCCGTATAAATATAGTTTCGAAACTTTGAAGCAAAGAAAACACGTTGAAGAAGCGAAAAAATTTTATATTTATATTTTCCAATACTATTTTTAAACTAATCTTTTTAAGAACGCGTAATTCGTTTAATAAACAAGAATTTAAAATCCAAAACTTACCCTTGGCCACTAAAAATGTTTTCTATACATGTCCTCTCTATTGAAAATGTCATGCGGGTTCTAATGGAACTCCGTTAGATTCCGATGGAAATCCATTGGAATCCAGTGAAATCCAGCTGATATTTTCAATAGGGTTACGATTACATGGCTAAATTGCCATTGATTTCCCCGAGAGACATTTAACCGCGTTCGTCGCCGTCGTTTCACCGCGGAAAAAATGATTCTTTCGAAAAAAAAAAACAAAAAAAACTCAGTGCAAAGCAAAGAAAACACCGGTATCGATCAGCGTGAGAAAGCACAGGGCATCCCCGGAAAGGCAACACCCTCGACGCCCCTCCCTCCCCCCGGCGGAGGTTCGCGCAGCTAAGCGGGCGCGATCGTCCGATTTGGCTCGGCGCTGCAGCTCGAGCCTTTCGCGCCGGGCTAAGAGGAGCGGAGACTCGTTAAAATGGGAGAAAACTGGCACGTTCTAAAAGCGGCCGGCAGCTCCGCCCGACAGAGAGAGAGAGAGAGAGAGCACGTGTCTCTCCACCCGGCGCACCGACGAGCTTTCGTTACAAGTGCGAGACGACCTTTAATCGCGAGTTTTTTTCACAACAAATACACCGGCGCACCGCCTCGGGTATAGTCGCCCTTTTTTCTGGCTGGTTCCTCGCTGTCGCGGCTGCGGGAGCTGGCTTCTGTTGGTAGTTGGGATTAAAATAATGGGTGCAAATCTGTGGACGAATGGGGATACTTCGGTGCGTTTTTTTGAATTCATTTGGTGTACTGTTGTGTACTGTTGTGCATTGTGTTTGAAATTGAATGGGAAGGACAAAGGAGTTATTTATGTGAATACGAAGCTTTTTTTCTATCCTAATTAATAGATTTTTCTTTTTTTGTCTCGAACGCCCAAAATCTATTCATAGATAATTGAAAATTAGTATTTAAAAAAAAACTCGAGAAATTTTTAAAACTTTTTAAAATAGAATTTTAAAAGTAAATTTATTTCATTTTGAAGTAAGTCGATCAATTATATTAAAGGAAAATTAACTTACTTTAAACTTATGTAATATGATTCTTATTACAATAAAAAGTTTTTAAAATGTAGAAGTTTAATCCGATAAGAAATCTGTATCTTCAAATAATAAAGAAATTCCTATTTTGTATGAAATTTATATAATTTTATAAAAAGAACTTTAGTCCATTTAAATATGTAAATGAATACATAAATATTTAGAAATGTAAATATAAAATGCTGGAAAGGAATAGAAATCACGTAAAAAAAAAGAGAGACTAATGCAAAGAGAAATTTAAAATTCAGGTCCAGCCGATAGAAAATCTACTTTAAATATTCCGCTGACATATTTCCATTCTACTTAGGCCGGAATTTTCGCTCGAAGTAATTGCGGAAGAAAGGGGAGAAAAAAGAATAGCAGAACATCTGCATGTAAATGAAGATGAACTACATGAACGTTTCAAGTGGATCTTTAGATCTTTTTTGTCGCGCTTTTCTCCATCCACTCCGTTCCTCTCCGCTTCTCCTCCGCCTTCTTCTTCTTCTTCTTCTTCTTCTCCTTCGGCTCCCGGCAAATGAAGAAACGTCGCGCTCGAAGCGAGCTTTAATTGGGATTTGTTTTTGCTTTTGAGCTTAGCAGTGTAATACGGGAAATAGAAGTTTACTGACCGATTCGGCGCTCGCGGTCTACTTTCCAAATGAAACTGAATGTCGATGACGGTTTTAAACGGACTCTTTTTTTTTTTTAAACCGCTCCGCTGTTTTCTTAATGAATCTTTATCGCATTGCTTTTCCAACTTGTTTTAGTTATTATTTTAATAATTTCGTCTCGTTTAAAAAGTTATCCAATCATCGTCGAAAAGTTAAAATTCATTTCAGGAACTCTTCTCTATTATCTCTCACTCCGCGAGCAACATTGTATAAAGTTCACCCCAGCATTCGGAAAATAGAAGCTACAAATCGATCGTTCTACTTTCAGAAAAGGGAAGGAATATCGACCGCTTCAATAACTAATTTGTAAAGTATTCTTTTTATAAAAAAAAGAAAGAAAGAAAAAAAGCACTTGCTTCCTCCCACATCGGGGAATCAAAACTGTTCATACATTCAAATGTGCGAGCAATGAAAAAAGCTCGGCAATTTCATCTATTGGCGCTGCCTTTCGGACGAATAAAGTATCCTTTCGCGGCAAGGACATTAATTGTTGCGCGATTGGAAAATGGAAGCTACTGACCGACCGCGCGATCCAATTCCGCAAATAAGAGCAATCGGCCGTACTTTATGGGGATTACCTGGAGATTATCGTATGGCGGTTTTGAGGACGATTTTTCTCTATCTTACTTTGGAGGATTTGCATTCGGTACGGAAGAGTGTACACGTACAGGTATACAGTAATTGCATCATTCGTAAACTGGTTTGCTGTGAAAAGGGCATCGAACAATTAGTAAAAAATTTACAAAAAATATTGTGGCTTTCAAAAGTGACTTCTGTCAAATTTGAAAGTTTTTCATAAAAGGAAGTCAAATAAATTCAAACGTAATAATTTGATTTTACATTCCTTTGAGAAGAACCGTATAAAGAACTTGTGTGTAATGTGCGGTTATACATTCAAAAGGAGTTCACTTCCAGTGTAATTAAAAATGTACTCTTAATAATCAAGAAAGAAATTGTGCTTTTTTTAGTAAGACTTTATTTTTTAAAATTTTAGACTTATTTAATCTTCTCTTAATCAAACTAAATACACGAGTGTTATTTCTCTATATATAAAGCTGGTAATTGCTTTACTGGTATCACATTACTTTTTTTTCTACCATCAGCAGTAAGCTCAACGAAAAACTAGTTTCACCTAAGGCAATTACACGAAAATCCAGGAATTTAATGTTTAAGATTAAAATACCTTGAACTTTCGATTTTCATCGCACGCGAATTACAAGCTTAATTTTTAATTTTCCGCTTCATTCAAAGCTCACCGCAATAAATAACCATCTCCATTGCAGACTCCCACCTGCGATAGGCCGCCCTCTGGGTGAAAAGATGGGCGGAGATGCCGGGTGCAAGAGGGCCGGCGCAGCAGCAGCAGCAGCAGCAGCAGCAGCAGCAGCAGGAGCAGCGGGAGCAGGAGCCATAAGCGAAAGCAGCGGCAGCGTTCCAGCGGCAGACTCGTACCTGTACTACCGGCTGCGCCCCAGGAGGCGGAGGCTCGCCGCCCTGAGTTGAGGCCAGCTAAGCTCTAAGCTCGCCAGCTTAGAGATGAGCGATCTACAGGCCACCCTCGAGTTCTCCCTCGAGCTCTGCAAGTTTTACAATGTCGACCTCTTCCAGCGAGGGTGAGCTTGACCTGCCCCCCGGCGGCCACCGGCTGCGCGGCAGTCCCTTCTTCTCAAAACCCGTCTCTCTCGCTTTATTCCTTTGAATATTTCAGGCCCGACTCTCTCCTTTTATCGTAAATATCACCGCGGCCCGCGGAGCTTCTCCCTCCTCCGACGCGTCCGTTTTCTTAATCGAGTGCAGCTCCGCCGCACTCTAGCTCGCGTTTCCGGCCCCCGTCTCCTCCTTGGCGCATCGCGGCGAGCAAAAAGTTGCCCGGTGCCCTCCCCCGGAGGCGCTTCGCTTTATTTTCGCCCCGTGAATGGAAAGCGGCGGCGGCGGCGGCGACGGCGGCCGAGCGAGAGGACGCGTTTTCAGTTCAAGGTGGCCGCGCCGCTGACGTTCTATTTCGGCGTCAATGGAGACGAGCGGTTTGCTCGGCGCGAAGAGGCAAGCACACTGGGCTGTCGCCGGGGATTTTCGCTCGCGACCGCTTCAAGTCGCGCTTTTCTACCGGCTTTAGAGCTCTCACGCTGTTAGGACGGGTCACTTCAGGGAAATTGGGTTTAATAGTTTGAGGGAGGTAAGCGGGAGGGGAGACTGCTGCTGTTGGCTCAATATTTTACGTGAATTTTTTGCGATTGTTGACGAGAACTGTGGCTAGAAGTCGGTTCTGTCGATTTTTTGGAGTGTAAAATGTAACGTCTTTTTTTAGAAAATTTAGTTTACAGGTATTGCAATCTTTTCGAGTTTTATGTAACTGACATGAAAATTAATGTCGTTGAAAATTCATGCAATTTCGCAGAAACTATTATACGTTTACATTTTACATATACATGTAAAATTCAAGAATGACTACATGAGAAAGAATTAATTAACTACTCTTGAATTTCTAGTTTACTCAACAAACGTTACTGTATACGTTAACTCGATATAAAGCACTGCTTTTTCATTATTCATTCATATTTATCGATTCAGAAATCCGAATATCTAAGCGTAAAATACACGATAAAACCGTCAAATTGAAGTATAAAATAATAGGTTCCCAGTTAGCACATTGAAAAAATATTATTTTCAACTAAAATATACTGTTACATTTACTCAATACGAAATATATATTGTTAAAATTCAATAAATTTTTTCTGCGCTCGATTCGAATATTCCTGTTCTATTCCATATTTATTTAAATCTAACAAAAATTTATGTGCGAATGAACGTAATAGAGCTTATAAATACAACATAGGTATACGTATCCAAAACGCATTTTAGCAGCAGCAGTAGCACATGACACGGAAAAATTATTTCGAGTATAAAATACGTTTTCCAAGCGTCAGACTCTAAATTTTCGAAGCATAAAAAAGTATTCTGCAGTAAACTCGATGAAACGCCTTCCTCCAAAAAAAGCTCGCTCCTCCAGCGCAAAACTAACGAATCCTGCAATTTCACTTTCCTCCTTCCTCGGGCGAGCTTTATTTCCATAAAAAACTGCTATCGCCGACAAAAAATTCAACCTTCTCGCAAGAAGCTCCGCACGGCTCCGCTTCCAAAGAGATTTCCAATATAAAATATTCCCTGCCTCGCGCATAAAAGCCGCGCGTCCGCCTACGTCCCCCTCTCGGGTAGCATTTAAAAAAAAATCGAGCGATCTTTCTCCTTTCAGGTACTACCAGATCAGGACTTCGCTCAGGGTCTCGCCTAAGCTGCCCATCAAGGTGGAAGTTAACCAGCTTCGCAACCGTGAGTTGTTTTATTTAACGCCTTTTCCCGCGTCTTTTCTCCGATGTGCATTCAATGGGAGCTACTTGGGTTGACGAGGTGAATTCGCGTTTGGATTACCGAGAATTTCGGGGTTAGGACTGACCTTTTAAGTTAGGAGTTTGCCGGAGGTTAAGTTAATTTTTAGTTGGATCTTATTTGGATCAGAAGTTTAGAAGGGTTAATTTCTTTTGAAGAATGAGATTCATCAGTTTTGATGGAAAAGGGTTTGAACGTTAGCTTGAAGAATTTATGCGCATTACTTTAAAGAAAATCATTTGCATTTTAACTTCGAAGTATTAATTGATATCATAAAACATCACGTAAACACCTGCTTTCCTTGAACAATTATTACGTAAATGAAATATTTCTATTTCCGCTTGAAATTTCACCTTTATAAAAATAAAGTTAGTTCTTTTTGTTCATAAACTTTATGTACAGGTTCAATTAATATAATCGAATGTCTTTGAAAACGTTCAACAATTATTTAAACAATAAACGATCCCACTTGTAAATAACATTTAAAAACGCAATCATAACAGTTGCAGTCGAATAGCGTTCTATAAAGAAACTTTCTTTGCTTCATAAAAGCAAAGTTTTATATAAGTAAATATTCACAAACGTACTTCTGGGAATATCGTAACAAAAACAGACTTAATCGATTCTCACAGCACTTTATTCAAACAATAATAATCTCCATTTCTCCTGCCCCAAATCCGACATTCCGAAATCTCCCACTTTAAAAATCAATTCTCATTCAGGCCAAAGTCAGAAATTAAAAGAAACCCAATTCCCCCTGGAAAAAAAGGAAAGCCGAAAAATCAGAGCAACACACGCTTTCATTTACAACAACTACGGGGACGCTTCAATTTTAATCAAACGGCAACAAAAGCAGGGCGTAACCGTAGGAGATACGGCCATTACGCGCCTCTATCCACAATCAGCGCCGGCAACTATTGCCTCCGAGCTCGGCGCGACCGCTCGATTACAATTCCCAATCATCATTACATCGGCGGCAACCCCCCCTCCCCGAACAATATCGCCATTACACGTATCGCCGGAGCACGCGCGTTTGTCCGCCTCGCTGATATGTACAAAATTTCGCTTCTCGACGCGCGCCGGTCCCGATTTTTTAGGGGAATATTCGAATTAATCGTCGGCGAAGGGTGGACAAGAGGATGATCGCGAAGTCGATTGAAGCTGAAGTTGAATTAAGTGAATGTTGGCGAGGTAAAAAGAGAGGGCGTTTTATTTATGTATAAAAATTGTAATAAGTTAATAAAACGTACAATTGCTGATTTTTGTAAAGTTGAGATGAAAATTTGATGTTAAATGGGTCGCGATCGAATATTTAAACGAATGTACTATTTAATGCACGGATATCGAGCCGAGCGATGTATTTTTATTCATTCAATATTCAACCGTTGTACGCAAAAAACTTTGTCGATACAGATATTTGACATTTAAATATTTTATAGCAGCTTTGCGCAAAAGCTTTATTTTCCATTTATTTTCCACAAACCAAGATAAAGAAACAGTCCATTAAAAAATCATCAACCCTTCCCTTCCGTTTCGCTTAAAAAAAAAAAAAAAGAAAGAAGCAAAAACCCAAAAACTGAAAACCACTCTGCCCTCAGACTCGCTGGAGGCGCCGGGGACGAGCAAGCGCTTCCAGATCCTGTACCGGAACGAGGAGGTGACGCTGGGCACGTCGGTGCTGTTCCGGGCGCACGTCCTCGTCCACAGCCACAAGATCGAGGAGGCCCTCGCCCGCACGCACTTCAACCTCGGCGTCGAGCTCTGGTTCAGCGAGCCCACGCAGCCCGGCAACATGGCCTGCGTCTCCTCCAGGTAATGCGAGCGCCCTTCCTCCTTCGCGACTTTCGACTATTTTTGCTAACGGGCGATCGCTGAATCTCTGGGTTCAATGGTCGAGGGGAGAAAAGAGTAGAAAGCAGAAAAGGGCTGAATTAGCCCTCGGAGAAGAGAAATTGAGATTAAGGTGGAGACCGCGAGGAAAGGTATAATTTTGCGGTTGCGCGAATTCGCGGAGTAAATTAATTAGTTAATAAATGGCATGGAATGCTTCAAATTTCGATTAGCACGCGTCGTTTTAGTTACATTGATAATGTAATTGAATTCGCGAGGTTCAAAGTTACCTATTCTAAACCGGAATAATAATTACAATACGGAGCAGCTCTAACTTAACTGCAAATTAAACAAACGTAATTTAATTTACTGAATGTAATGTAAGTAATTATTAATTACAAAATTTTATTAACGAAAAAGTACGAAGAAACAAAGTTTTAACGCCGAGTTATAATGTTAAAGAAGTCGAGTCGTTCGAGCACTTCGCTCTTTAAGTTCAGATCTAAAATTGGCGGTAGGTCAAAATCGAATTGATTCGTTAGTTAAAGATGTCCGGGACAAAGAAGTTTAAAAGTACATTGAAGAAACACTCGAACTTTGTCGCCCCCGTTTTTGCCATCTTTTCCTACGTTTTTTTGCCATTTTTCTTTCCCTCGTTATAAACAGATAATACTATATTTCAGCTACATCGATATCTTATACGTTAAAGCATTGTTAACGCTCGTGGCTATGTTTGTCGCGAAAGAGGAGATTGGGGGAGGGGAAGAGTCCGTCGGGAGGAATTACCGATCAAGTCCTTCTGATTGGCGAAGTAAAGAGCGATAATGCAAGGCGATGTGGCGTAATAACAACCAGCGCTTCAACTCAGCTCAAGTGCATTAATAATAAATTCTTTAACGTTACAACAAAGAAGCTTCAAAAAGATTTAAGTGCCGAAAATTACAATTCAAATTGACATCTCTAATAAAGAATTAAGGAATATCCTTTTCGAGCCCCTCAAAATTGCAAAGCAAGATAATCAATTCCATTCCTCAGAATTCACCTCAACATCGACCCTTTCAAAAAGTTCAATTGCAAAAGCCACTCTCCTGTACGTCCTGTAAATATCCCACAAGCACGAATCTCTCCTTCCGGCCGCCAGAAGGAAAGAAGCTCCTCGCGCCGCGATCGAAGCGTCGCGCGTCGGCCGTCGATTCACGCTTTTGATTCGCTCTCGCATTCTCATTACTCCGCATTGTTTCTCTCTCTCTCAGAGCGCTGCAGCTGAACTTCACCCCGACGAAAGGCCTACACTATCATCTGCCGGTGCTCTTCGATTACTTTCACCTCGCCGCCGTCTCCATGACCATCCACTGCTGCCTCGTCGCTCTTCACCAGCCCAACATCAAGTACGTATGTATACGTGTGCGCGTGGCTGTGCGGACGCGCGGGCGTACGTATGTGTGTGTGCGCGCGCGTGTACGTGGGAGAGAGAGAGAGAGAGAGTGAGTGAGCAGGTGGGGAGATGCTTGGCTGGCGAATTTTTCGAGGGTTGTAATCGTGATGGTTTTTCCTTTGTTCCCGGCCCGCCGCGCTGTGAAGGAAGAGCATTCTTCATTACGTGCAGAGCTGGTAAGCTTTCCTTGCTTTTTCTGCTTTTGCGGCTTTCGGTTGCTGCTTGGATTAGTTGATTTCGAGATGGCTTTTATTGCTTCTTTTTATTTTCTGTTTACGCTGAGGCTCTTTATTTGCTTTTTTTTTTGGTTTGATTTATATCAGTTTTCTCGCGCTTTTGTGCTTGAAAAATTATTAGAGGTGCTCGGTTGATTTGCATGTGCAATTATTAACTAATTGGTGGGTGAATTAAAATTCAATTTAAAAATTATTAGATTTTTGTGAGTTTATTTAGAGATAATAACAATGCTTGCGAAGATTTTGTCATGTGCTGCTTCATTTTCGGAAAAATTGCGATGCTTATGCATAAAACCCGAGTTTATAAACATGTTTATGAACGGATAGAATCAAATATTTATCAGCATCGAATGTTCGTGCTCAAGCGCAGATCCGTATTTCGCGGCGATAAATATTGAATGTTCCGTCAAACAGTGAAAAAGGAAACCTATACCTTGAATTTTGAATGAATCTTTATTTTCTGCACACACACGAATGCATTTGCTTACAATTACAGCCCAATCCAATCTTTTGCAATGAAAAACCTTTCCTCGTTCGCAGCGCGCCGAGAGGCGGAAAGCCTTGGGTGCAAGTCAAACAGCCAGCGTCAAATAACGCAGAGACCAACGCCGTTAATTTCAAGAACATCGTAAGTTCAAAAACCCCCTTTTTCATTAAATCTAGTCACCATTCACCTTTCATTGCACCATGCAAAGAGCTCGTCGCCTCGCAAATCATTCGCCGAAAACGACACCGATTCCAAATTTAAATTTACTAACGAAGCGAATCTTATTTATTGAACCAAAAACGAAAAAAAAAAAAAAAAACAAACAAAACACCCGAAAACGATACGCGCCAAGAAGAAGAAAGACAAGCGTGATGTCGTTTCGCAGGAGTCGACGACGCGCTGCGTGGGCTCGGGGACGCGGCTGCAGCACGCCAAGCTCGTCCAGCAGGAGGTGACGCGGCTGCTGCTGGCGGCGCGCGAGTCCCTCCTCGGTGACCTCGCGGACATGGCCCGACTGCTGCCCTCCTGGCAGCAGCGAGCCCTCGAGATCGCCCAGAACACGCACAAGGAGATCACCAAGGTATTCTTCGATGTTTCCTTGATATTTTTTAGCGAAATTTTTGGCAAAAACCCTCGTAGAGCCAGCTGCGGAACAAACCTAAACTGCTTCGAACGTTACTCCGAATTACGAACACGGCAAAACTCCGTTTCGCGACGCAAAGTGGCTTCCTGCGCGGACGGCGAAACAAAAGCCTGAAAACCGTATTTCCCAGTACGGCGAAAGCAAAATTCTGCCGGCGCGAAGTAACGGATTTTACAGTTGTAAATTATTCGACAGAATTCGCTTGCCGGCCCCCGTATTTGGCAATTTTAACTTTCGTCCCTCGTGTAATGAATTTTACAAGTATAGATAAAGCCGCGCCGAACAGATACGCTCGACTCCCCGCTGCCGCTTCCGCGAGTCGGAAAAGCGAACGCATTTATTGATGGAACAGTCAATAAAGCGACTTTTATTCGGCTATTAAGATACTGATATTAAAGCGTTTGTAATTGTTTTTACACTTTAAGGATTTTTCGAAAAACTTTTGTGCAGTTGTGATATGGAAATATTGACAATCTTATTTCTACGTATCATATTAAATTTGTTCCTTTATAATTCCAGATTCTCGTTGTATATTCTTTTTTTTCCTTTTTTGAGATATATTAAAAAAGAGAAATTATATCCGTATTTTGTATTTTTGGTTAGCGGGTTTAAGCCATTAAAAATATTCCAAAGTATACATATAGATTTACGATTTTCAGGAAATAAATAACAATTTTAACGCTTTTTTTTCTGCAATATCTTTTTTTTGTACCTTCAAGTTTACCAAGATACGCGTATTTTCAGAATCCGATAATTAAAAATGCGAAAAGTGATTATAAATTTAAATAGGGAGCTCGACTGTACTTTTAGTATTTTTTAGTTTTCAAAAAAGGCGTAGAAAAATTTAGCGAAAGGAAATTAAAGCTGTTACTTTCTTGCTAAAAGGCGCTGCAAGTAGTTTGACGAAATTAAAAGTCGCTAAAGGAGTCTTTTTCTTTAAAACTACATTGAAATCCGAGCAAAAAGATCTTATAACATTGGTTAAAAAACGTAATCAGCTTCTTTGTAATTGTCAAAGTGCTGCTGTTGAAATAGTCAGTTTAAATGTATCTCTTTGAAATTGACTTTTAAGATACTATAGCAGTCTTTTCATAAATAAATTTGTGTAAAACAAATACGAAATAACTGAACAATACGGAGTTTTCTAAAATGTAAAAGTTTCATTAAAAACCTACTTGTATTTAACATATTTGTATCTTTTTGAGACTCGGCTTTATTCTATCTTGAAAAAAATTTTTTGTACCCTTTTATAGAATTTATAGAAATAAAAAAAATGTATATTTTTTCTCTCGAAATTGTAAAATGAAAATTGTGTTCTAAAAGTGTCACGTAAATTTAAATAAAGTTCATTGACAAGATATTGAACAGGGAAAAACTAATTTTACCACAAAAATGCTTTTCGTACTAAAAAAAAAAAAAAAAAAAAATACAGTGAGGGACAAAAATGTTGCTCTCCATGACAGTATCGGTTTTATAAATGCATGTATTGATTGAACAGTATTTCATTGCAGAACTTTTTTTATTCCAGATGATAGATACAGAAGAGGCAGATATTGCTCAACTGTGCGCACAAAATATTGTTTTATGGGAACACTTTTTAGAAGCGTTTTCCGGACGTGAAGCAGTTCATCAACATCTCGCAAGAGTTCATCATCAATTAAGGGTACGAATTTTTCTGGTGCTTTGACACTTTCTTTTTGAAAAACTTTTATTGACAATTTTTATTGCTTTTTTATTAATAAATTTCTCAACCTAAATAAGTCAAGTAAAATTACGTTTCACTGATTTAGTGAGTTTTTTTATTAAAAAAACTATCGAAAACTTGGAAATTTGTTTAAAGTTTCAGTTTGGAAAGGGATAAAATTCTGCCGACCCACAATAAATATAACCAATTGATCCCGAAAACATATTGTCTCTGGTAATCTAAAGACACTTTAGGTAACACCTAAAAAACGCAGAAAATTACTTGGGATGAAAGAAGTTTGAGAACGAATAAGGTCTCACCAAAAAGTTTTCAGACTAATTTATTTATGTAGCTGTTGGCGCCTTCCTGTTTTTATCCACTCAAAATCTGTAATAGCTATTTTCCTCAACTTTCCTAACCGGGATGAAGACGTAATTACTTTTTACGCTGAAAACGACAGTTCTAGTTTCATAGCTTCCGCTTTCCCCAGAAATCCCGTCTATTTCGCTCAGAAAAACTATAAATTAACCTAAAAAATTGAATGAAATTTATTTCACCCTACATTTATTTTCCTTGAAATTGAAAGTTATCAAGAAGCATTTATATTTATTATTAGATGATTATTTTTTTTGTGAATTGAGATTCTTGATTCACTTTTAATTGCTAATAATTTTGTATAAAATTTATTGTTTTCAATATAACTCTATTCAAATAACAGATATTTTTCATACAATTTTACCAGTGCATTAAACAAGGGAATTTTAATAATAATTTTAATTAATAACAATGAAATTAATAATATTTAATTAATTATAATGGAATTATTTAGGTTCTCAATTTAGACGAAATCAATTAAATAACTCTAATACTTTTATAATCAGTAAAAGACGTCGTCTTCTTTCTATCCAAATGCATTTAAAATCAATTAGCCATCGCTTTGTAATCCTTAAACTCCAGGAGCAAAAAGCGGCCCTTAAAACAGCGTTACTTCTCAAATTTTCAAGTAACTTCCACGAATTTATTTTGAAAGACGAAGCGGCGGCGTTTCTATTTACCATAAATTTATCGAGCCAATTAATTTGCCTCTCGAGAGCGCGGTGTGCACTTTTGTCAGCGTCGCTCCCTCGGCTCTTATCCGAACTATCGAGAAGTTACTCGAAGCGGAGCACTGGAGACAATAAGTATAGGAGACGCGACTTAATCATCCGGTGCTGCTCCTGGCCCTCGAGTCGCGCGAAAAATTGTTTAGGATTCATTGACCTTCGGGGATGGAGGTGCTGCTCAAGAGGCCGGAGGGGAACGACAAAAGCCGGGAGAATCGATTCTGAAAGTTTGTTGGGTAGCGGATTTGTCCGGCATTGTGTGGCTAAATGTTGCGGTGCTTTATCGATTGTTTCTAGAGTCCTTCATATTTTTAAGTGTTTATTTAAAAAATGCAATTACTCTTGGAAAGGAATTTTATAAACGATGAGATTTTATTTTTCCATTATATTCTATTATTACCTGAATGTAACCCCTTTTTTGCTCAAAGACTGATCGAATGATCTACTTAAATATTTGTTCTTATTAGAAGCGATCAATAAGATTGATTTTCTTTTGTTAGACAGTTCACGCTTTGACTGCCTTAGAAAGTGCATAATTGAACGCGAGGCTATATGTAGCACTTATTATCTTCACGTAAAATATATTATTCCGTAAAAATTTTTTTAATAAAAAAAAACTATAGCACAATATATATCACCACTTTAATAAATTGACTCTAACGAATTTCCTAAACCAAATAATTTCAATATATTCCTGCCTAACCAGCTCTTGCCCTCCAATTTCACACCTCCATCAGCCCTTCGCTTCCTCAATCACCTCGACCGCGACCTGCAATCAGCTCCCAACCGACCCTTTCCTCGCGCTATCCTATAATAATAACTCCGACCGAAAGCAGCTCCGCACACAGCTCATTCGATACCGACTCGTTCTCGCGTTCAGGTGCGTCGCTTCGCCGAGGGCTTCTTCGTGCTGGAGAATCCTCGGACCTCGGCGGCTGGCTGCTACGACGCGAACTACCAGTCGTACCAGGCGGTGAGCGAGGCGGCCCGTCGTTCCCGCTACCTGGCCACGCTGCCCAACCTGCCGGTCCACTGCCCGGAGCTCGACGGCGACCTGCACAGCCTGCCGCTCATCTTCGAGGATCGATACGCCGACATGCAGCAGCGGCATCGCAACAGCGGTGAGCGAACGCCGCCTTTGTCTAGCTGTTTAGCGGAGGGGAAGGGCGGTGCTGCTTTCAGCTGCACATAGTGATCGCTGCGCGGGGGAGGTCGTTAGTCCGACGGCTGCTGATGGATGATTGCGTTGCGTCGTGTCGCTATTTCGAGAGGATCGTTTTTTTTAGGGATTACTGATATATGCTTTGTAATAAAGAGTGTTTAACGTAATAGAAGCTATAGACACTGAGAAACTCAATTTACAAAATGTTTGTAAAAATTACCAACCTACTCGGTAAAGCGATCACAGACCGTAATAAGGAAAATGTTTACCAACTAGATTGCCAAAAATTACAAACTGATTGGTAAAAATCAGTTTGTAATTTTTATCAACTAGCTTGTAATTTTTGCCAATCTGGTTGGTAAACATTTTCCAAATACTTTGCAAATTTTACCCACGTGGATTTCTCAGTGTACCGTACTATATATTTTACCGAAACTCCCATCTAATTCGTATCCAAGCAATGAAATAAAATTTCCGCTCCATTCCCAGTGCCGAGCATGGACGACTGCAGCTGCGGCATGAACTCCCTCCTGGACTCTCGCTCCGTCTGGTCACCGCGCTCGGAGGGAGCGGCGCAGGACGTGATGGGCTACCCGGGCCGTCTGATGCTCGCGCCGACGGCTACCCTCCCGGCGAGGCACAGCAAGTCCCTGGACCAGCTGGGGCCCGATCTCGTGACGTCGCACCAGCCGCAGTCGCCCGCCTCGCCGAAGACCCTGCCGCGCAGCGCCTCGACCCAGCTGATCAGCCTCGGCAAGCAGCAGCAGAGGAACGCCGCGAGTAGAATGGCGACGCCGCCCGCCACGGTGCCCTCCAGGGGCAAGCAGCGGCCCATCGCCCCCTCCTGCGCGAGCCTCTTCCCACCGCAGCCCAGGCAGCAGGCTTGCTCCGCGCCCAATCCCTCCTTAGGTAGGTACTTCTTCGTTTATTACCCTGGTAGACATTGGCTGATTGGCCAGTCGAAGAATACTTCCGTCGCCACGTCTACCGGGGTACGTAGTACGAAAAATTTCCGCCGAACGCAAGAGAGCCTCGCATTAACGAAAATACTCGAAGATCTCCTTCTGTTCAACGCGCCAGGCTCGACGCCGATAGCGACGCTCCCGCGGGCCAAGTCGACGCAGACCCTGGTACCGAGCCTGTACTCGCAGCCGCCGGTGACGGAGCCGCCGACCTCGACCTCGATCACCTCGCTGCTCGCGGCGATGTTCCCCGAGATTCCGCGCAGCGAGCAGCTGCCCGGCTACAAGCCCGGCGGCAAGAGCGCCGCCGGCCGCGGCAAGATGCCCAGCTGCGTGGTGCCGCTCGACCTCGCCCAGATCACCGACTGCATCGCCTTCGACGCCAAGACTGCTAGCTTATTCGGGGACGGTGAGCTTGAGGCTTTAGGGTGTATTAGAAATTTTGGGCTTTGCCGTTTGCTGGGAGGAATTTTTTATTCGATAATTTTTCATTGATGTATACCGAGTATTAAAAATTATTTGGACTGTACGTTTAGGTCGCAAGGTTTTAAAAAAGAGATGATTTGTAGCACAACTGAGGGTATGTAGAGATAATGTTTCGTGAAGAAATTTTCTACGCGTTAATGACGTTAACACTTGTGTTTATTTACACTGCTTAGGAAAATAATGATCATAGTTTAATTATCCAACCGTTGAACATAAAGGTCATTTTTTACTTAGCATAATGTTGCTTTTTTACAAACGATAAATTCAATTATTCGAAGGTCAATTTAAAAATACTCCCAGAGCTATAAAATTACTTGTAGTAAAATGTCGTGCCTACAAGTTCTACTAATTAATCAATAATTTACCCGGCATTTTATCTTAAAGTAAAACTCTCGTGCCAAGTACTAAACCCCACATAATGCTCACTTAAAAACTCTCTATTTCCGATCCAGGAACGCACTCTTTGGACACGAGGGTATTGAGGCTGGAGCCTCGAAGTCACAGGCTGCCGCCGCGGCAGCAGCAGCCACTGGACGGACGCGCCAACGGAGAAGCTTTGTACACCGCGACTCTCGACAGGATCAGCTATCGAGGTCGAAACTCGAACAAGCATCATTCCACGACGGGCAACAGGTGAGAGGTCGATTTTTTTTTTTTGAGCGCGGAGTGGGAAAAGCGCTGGAATCATTGCTTCGAATTGGCATTTAAAGGCTGGGCCAGGGGGGAAACGGTGCACCCGATCAGCCACGGAAGTACAACACGCTAGGCAGAGCGTCGGGTGTTCGATCGCAGAATCGAAGTCGAGATCAATCGAATCATCTGAATGGCTCGAGTCACGGCCACGACATCTACGGTACGATCAGGACCAACGGCAAACTGCCGCACGAGCCGAAACTGACCAAGAGGCCTCGAAGTACAGATCGCATCTTTGATGACGTAAGTCACTGGTGGTACAAATTATCATTCATCCTTATACTTTCGAATCAGTAATTTTTATTTTTACCTGTAGCGATTGGTTTCATAACTATAAGTAGTCACATCCAAGTTCAGTCAGCCGCGGATGATTGCAATAAAAATGCTAATTCAGATTTCTCCCAAGTCTTCAATCTCTATATATTATAGACCTTAATTTTTCATCCGCAGAAATACCGGGAAGACAAACCGATCGAAGAGTCGCATCGCAACCGACGGGACGTCCCTCCGAGCAACAAGCGCTCCAGCTCGGAGAGCAACAAAAAGTCACCCTCCCGGCGCAGCATGCCGGACGACAAGTACCTCGAGGCGGGCAAGAAGCGAGGAGCCGAGCGCGAGCGGCGGAAGGAGCCGACGTACGAGACGATCGACGGCGCTGCCCATCAGAACGGCCACGAGAACGGCAAGTCCGAGACGCGCAGGCACCGCGAGCACAGGCCTGCCGCCGGCTCCAGACCTCACTCCGCGCCGAGTATCAAGGTGGAGCGGTGCACCGACGACAGGCTGGAGAACGGGAAGAGGGACGCGTTCAATCATAGGAATAGTCCTGGTGAGGGATGCGGAATTGGCTGTGGTAAAACGCCTGAGAAATTGAGATTTTTAGCTGGATTCTGTGGGTTCTTAGGAAAGCTGGGCCATCCGCCACCGCCGGCTGCGTATCAGGATCCGACCTCACCGACGAGGCATCGACAAGCTCCGAGTATCTTGCAGGTGGAGAACAATAATAGGATAATTCTAAAAGTGGAACAGCTGAAATCGCCAACCGAATCGATCAGTCCCGGTCTCCTGTCGCCCGTCTCCGCCGTGTCCATCAATTCGTTCAACGGTAAATTACCGAATTGGAGCAAACAATTCACTATACCCGCATCCGTGCTTTCCCGCCGACACTGAATAAATTCTGATCCCCAGTGGAGACGACGGGCACGTCGACGCCGAACGGCAAGCGGCTGAGGTGCGCAAGCGTTCCCGTAGCTCAGAACAAACTGGTGGTGCCCCGAAGTGCCGTGTCGATGCCCTGCATGCCGATTCGGGAGCCTCCGATGCCCCCGTCGAACCCCGTCGAGTCCGAGGCCGTGGCCGCCGCGGTTGCGGCCAAGCTCTCGCCGCCCTCGTCGAGGCCCTCGAGTCCAACGAGCACGAGCTCGAGCAACCTCACGTCCGAGTGCAGCGGCTGGGTCAGCAGCGGCGATACCTCGAGCTCCGAGCAGAGGCGGGTCAAGCTGTCCAGCGAGCAGCTGAGGCAGAAGCTCGCCAAGATTGTGCCGCGGAAGGAGAAAAATGTACGAGGAGCCGAGCTGCGTCCGATCTGACCGCGAATACAGCTTGGATATATATATATATACTTTGGGTTTCAGGAAAAAGAGCGGCGGCGCGACAAGCACCAGTCCAAGCAGTCCCAGCAACCAACCCAGTCATCCACGGCCTCCTCCCAGAAGCGCGACTCCCCGGCGGAGCACACTTACGAGGAGGTGCGACTCCCGCCCCCGAAAATGTTCCAGGACGAGCCGCCACCCCCCGAGGAATTCCGAGACCCTCCGGCTGCTGCCACGACACCCTCCAATCCCACGACCATCGACAATCCCCTCTACCACGTATACGAAACCGTGAAGCAGCAACATCAGCAGCAGCAGCAACAACAGCAGCAGCACCACCACCAGAGGACCAGCGGCGGCAGGTCGGCCAGCCCCAAGCAGACCAAGACCGCGCCCTGCAGTCCTCAGAGGACGAAGCAGCAGCCGAGCGACACCTCGCCTTACGGCATGGGATCGAGGCTGGACGTCTGCGCCGACTGCTATCAGGAGGGCAAGGAGCTGCTGCAGTCGACCCAGGACGACTTCATCAACTTCAAGAAGTGCAAGGAGGAGTTCAAGAGGCAGATGTGCTTCGCCGGCAAGCTGTACAGGTAAGGAGAGATCCTCCGAGCGAGAATGACGGGGAGTAACGGGTTGAACCGATTCCAGCGACTATCCGACTCTGGCGTCCACGCTTCCCTACTTTCATATCAGCGACGAGTACAGGCTCTTCTCGCCGGAGGGCGTCCACCTCATCATCTGCGTGCACGGCCTCGACGGTAACGCGGCGGATCTTCGCCTGGTCAAGACTTACCTCGAGCTGGGACTGCCGGGCATGCATCTCGATTTCTTAATGTCGGAGAAGAACAAGGTGGGTGCCGCAACGGGCTCCTCTTCCGCGTAAATTCCACACATATATACATATCCTCGAGGCGTAAATTCATTCGAATACCACTTTTAATCCAGGGCGACACGTTCTCGGACTTCGACACGATGACGGACCGCCTGGTCCTGGAGATCCTGCACCACATCGAGAGCTCGGACCTGCACCCGTCGAAGGTGAGCTTCGTCGGCCACTCCCTCGGGACCATAATAATCCGCAGCGCCCTCACGAGACCGGAGCTCCGTCCGCTGCTGCCTCGACTGCACACCTTCCTCAGCCTCAGCGGGCCCCACCTCGGCACGCTCTACAACACGAGCGGCCTCGTCAACGCCGGTAGGTCACTGCCGACTCTCGCAGATATGTATCTTCCGCGGCGATCCTTCAGTTTTTAGTTTTTTTTTTTAATCGAATTTGAAATTCCCGGGCTCACAGGTATGTGGTTCATGCAGAAGTGGAAGAAGTCGGGCTCGCTGCTGCAGCTGGCGATGAAGGACGCGGCGGACGTGCGGCGCTCCTTCATGTTCCGGCTGAGCCAGAAGAGCAACCTCCAGAAGTTCAAGCACGTCCTGCTGTGCGGCAGCGCCCAGGATCGCTACGTGCCTCTGCACTCGGCGCGCATCGAACTGTGCAAGGCCGCCGTCCGCGACATGACCGATCAAGGTACTCGTACGATAAATGTAAATCTGTCGATCCGTGCTGACGCATCCGATGGCGTTTGATAACAGGTGCAGCGTATCGGGAGATGGTGCACAACATCCTGTACCCGATAATGTCGTCGCCGAACGTGAGCCTGGTGCGCTACGACGTTCACCACGCGCTGCCGCCGACCGCCAACGCCCTGATCGGCCGCGCGGCACACATCGCCGTCCTCGACTCCGAGCTCTTCATCGAGAAGTTCCTCCTAGTGACGGGCCTCAAGTACTTTAGATAAGGAACGGACTTGCTCTCTCTCTCTCTCTCTCTCTCTCTCTGATCTTCTTTCCTTCCCTTACCCGTATCTCCGCCCCTCCCCCTCGACACACCTATCTCTATTCTATCTCTACTTCTCTATCTCTTTCTCTGACTTCTCTTGGATTAAAAGATCCCGCGACTTTTCGACGAAGCGTAGGGGATGAGAATACGCGCGTGGATGGCTTTTTCGTTGTTTTCGAGGCTTTTACCTTCTGTTTTTATCCTTACGACTTGTCGAGCTTTCAGTCGGCGTTTCGTCAGTTTTGAGTATTTTTTTTTTTTAAGGAAAGTTTGGAAAACAGCTTGAAACTGATTAAATCGCCCGATTGAAAGACAGTATACGTTCGAAGTATGTATGAAAAAAGTGTATAATTTGAGCTTTCTTTTTTAAAAAGCTCGGCATGTATACGTACGAATTTAAGAGCGAGCCACTTCGGCTTAGCTCGTTCTTGTTTATCGCTAAGTATAACTTGTACCGTAAATGTAACTCAGTTACAAAACAAATCAATTGGGTTATTGTGTTTGACAATAGTTTCCTTTCACCCAGTCGTCGTTTTCAAACTATTCGTTGCACTGTGTATATCCAACGACAAGCGTTTTTTACGGTAATTCAACTTATCACGTTTCTCGTATACAAAAACCCAATTGAGCCAAGCAAAAGAGAATTGTAAATCGCGACAGCAGACGATTTTTATTCGCGGGGCGTGAGGATTTTCCAAGAAATAATAAAAAAAAAAAGACTTAAATCATTCTTGCGCCGAGGATATTTCAGGCATGAGATTTAAACGAACAAGCCATTAATGCACTTTTTCAATGCACAATATCTCGACTTTTCAATTGACTGTCATTGCGCACGAATTTTAATCGAGAACCGCACGTTTTTTCAATCGTGATTTTGTAGGGAAGATAATGTTAGAAAAATAAAAAACGAACAAAACTCAATCCGCGTGAGACGCTCATGCTTTTTTGATAAATGCAGATACCAAAATGTTAGCGAATGTCGCTAACGTTTTCTTATCCCCCTTTTGTTCTTACTTACAACGCTGAGAAAAAAAAACAATCGAATTTACGGAATGTGAAATACCTTTCCAGACCTCGGTTCGATTAGTTTTCGTATTTCACATTCCCTTGCCTCATTCTAAAGCGCGACTCGAACCTGCTGCTCGCGTTTCTATGATAAATACTTATGATATTACGTTCCTAATAAGCGACAAACGCATTTTCCGTGCGCCATAATTATACTTACATATATAATTGTGCCATAAAGCAGTATATATACGTTGTAATAGTGCGTGTCGATTTGTCATTCGCGCGATGTTAAAAAAAAAAAAAAAAAACATATGTACAGGGCCTAAAGCTCTATTGATTCTCGGATTTGGTTCTTGGCTGTTCCCTTTTTTTGAGTTTTAGGTAAGAGATGATCATTGTTCGACGAAACATTGTATAAGATGGAAGGAAGAATGATGTTTGGCCTTATAGTCTTGTGCAAAGTGATCAAGTGTTGTTGAGCACGAAAATGGACAACTTTCCTTATTTTGAAGTAATCGATTGAGCTGCTTCTCATGCTCGGAGTTGAAGTTTCACTTAAAAATCTGGAATTTTAAATGCTTTTAGTGATAATGTTTATTGCTTCAGGCTACATAAGGTTTTTCTTTATTATTTTGTATTTATGGCTTTAGAATCTTGTGTAATGCGCCGTCCCGTTAAGTATTTTTTCAGTTTTTTCTGAATTTTTTTTTAAATGACATTGATTATTTATAAATAGTGGCTACTTTTAATTTTTTCAAGAAATATTTTTCCACGACAAATAATTTGTAATTTTTCTTGTTTATTTATTTTTTTTTTTTTCATTAAATATTCAAAAATAATATTATTTTTTTTTAATCGATGTAAGTACTTCGTGCGATATCTAGATATTCTAAACTAATCTATAGGACATTTTTAGAGATACTCGTTTATATTTAAGGCAATAAATACGTTGCAATTATAAATAGTATGCTGTATCTATTGTAATTAATCTGCTCATAATAATTAAAAAAGAATCACGATATTGAATTTAAATTTTAATAGATTTTTTAATAGTTTCTATATAAAAGTTTTAATACCAAATTCAATTTAACAAAAATTTAAATATAATGAATCGAACAAATGTTAAATAATAAATTTAAAAGATTTTAAAAAGTATATGAGATTCGGTAACTGATTTAAGACGTAGATAAGTATCACATAAAGTAAAGAAAGTTGTGCATCTACGATTGAAGAGTCATTATAAAAACGCGAGAGAAAATATAAATTGCGAAAGATACGCCGTTATATCGAAAAGAAGAGAATAAAAACTAAGAGAAATGTTGAAAGATGCGGTAATCTCTGTTAAAGCGTTGTAAGATTGTTTAAGGCGAAAAATGGATGAAAAAAAAAAAAAAATTGTCCAGCGGAAGATTCTTTGTATACCTCGAAGAGATTATCCGTTTGTCTTATGTATATGTAAGGAGAGATCATTGAAGAAGAGTTTTAAAATCTCGACAATGTCTTCTCGTTAGGAAAGTTTACGAAACGCATGTCAATTGTTCCCCTCAGATTATTATATGTATAAATTGAATGTAATTTGCGGCGATTAATGAAAGAGGTCATTTAAAATAAAAAGATAATAAGGAAATATCGTGCTAGAAAGAAGAGCGCGCGCAACAAAAGCGATCGCGACGTTTTACTCCGCTTGTTTTGGGTTTCATCAATATTAATGTTATTGTTGATAGAATGAAAAAGTTAATTGCTGTTTTACCGGCTGATATATTTTGACTTATCGTGTCATTGCTAAATGATTGAATGTTGAAAACAATTTTTATTTAACCCTAATTATTATTAAATAAAGAATAATTTTTTTAAACTGACGGTAAAACGGTTAGAATTTTAAGTAATTGGTATAAAAAACGAAATATCGAGGACTGTTGCTAAATGTTGCTAATGGAAGATAAGCGCAGAGATATATAAAAATTATTCAGTCGGTAAAGATTAACTTTACTCATCGCAAGGAAAGTAGAGGATTCGAAAATTATGGAAAACGTTAAAAAAAAGGAATCATTTTTTCTAAAAACGCATAAGATGAAATTTAGCTAATAACCAAATCGTGATCGAACAGCAGATAAATTACAAAGTAGCCAACATGTCGGTTACGCATAATAAATCCCTCCAACTGCTACACGGAAAAAGAATCGTAATCGAGCGTAATTTTTATTACGAGCATGATAATCTAAAAGTAAATCGTAAACTTTTTAATGACAATTTGATGATATGTCCGACAGCAGAATTTGTTACTAGGATAGAAGTGAACGAACTGGCCAGTGCTGTCCAAAATTTTTTATTATTTTAAAATAATTGCCGACGTTTCGACCCCGATTGGGGTCCTTCGCGACATTCGCCCTGAAGAACGTAAAGAAAAAGTAAACTTTTTAAATAATGTATTTGTAGATGCGTTGCGTAAATCATTTATACGAATTTAAATAATAGAAAAAAAAACTGGCTTTGCGAAAGAGAAGGAAGGATTAAAGCATTTCTTTGAATTTAAATTCATTAGGGGTAAGGAACTTTTCCGTGTAGACTCAGAATCGCTTGAAAGGCATATCGTAAGAAAATTCCCGATTTTTAATTGTCGCTTACACGTGATAATTCGCAAACTACGGAATAGAAAGGGTATAAATGCTATCGACCGAACGACGCTGCTGATTATCCTACACCTGTACCGAGAAAAACTTTTTTAAACCTTCATTTCCGTTCGAGGATACAGCGTAGAATCAAAACAGAGCTTTCTCGACGCATGTATTTCGACTGACGCATAAGATAAAGCGCACACACGTAAGGGTGTAATATCTATCGATCGTTAAAAACGATTCCACACGAGCTTCGTTTAGAAAAAAAAAATGGTATAAGACTTAATTAAGTTAATCAAGGGCGATTCCCCAGGGCGTCGCGCGAAATTCGAACGAGGCTCTTTAAAAGGGACTTCCTCGTTCAGTCCACTTCAGACGGGTCGGCTGACAAGAACAGAGGCAGGAATAATAGAAAACAAAATCAAAACCAGACGAATCGAAAGCGCGCACGAAGGAAATTCTCTCATCGCTGTGTCCTATTGTTTGCTCCCTCACACATACGAGTATATATATACACATGAATACACACCGACACGAGTGTCATTTTCAACGTAATTAAGTACCATTGAAGATCGGCAGTCTCTTTAGTCGTGAATTCAAAGGATTTCTACTCGTCACCTATCGTAATACGGATTTTTAAAACTTAATAATTAAGGTACACCGATTTTATAGCGAATCCACCGGTGCAATTAGGCGGCCGAGGTGCTTCGCGGACGACTGACGATTATACTGGATTCTGAGAGTTTATCGATCATTCCGTTCAAGTTGCCTCTCTCTACGGCAATTGAGCCTTCTTTGTTTCTGTGGAAAATTGCACGTATTTCATTTATTCTTGTCTTTCCTGCTTTGCAAGTTTTGCCTTTATTGATCTGCAGTTTTAATCTAAAACTCATTATAAAAGCTTTATACGTTATCTTCATTTAAGTCAATGTTACATAATTATATATTGATTTTTAAAATTGATAGTCTAATTATTCTCACAGCAATATAAAAAAGAAGACAAATTGAAAAAAAACTTTTTTAAAATCTGCATTCACCTCGATCCGCACTTAAGCACCGGAGATAAATAAACGTAAAAATTGCTGTCGATTAATAAACGTAGGTCGGCAAGAAGAGTAAAAGCTGCTGTTTTAGATGCGAGCAACCGTAAGCGAATAACGAATGCGTCGATCCGATATAAAATCCTTTGCATGCACATACAAGTATAAAACCGAGAGAGAAAGGAAGAAAGAATGAAAGCGAGTTTGTCGATGGTATGGCTTCGTAGTGAGCGAGTTTGCCGTTTTAAAGGGAAACACCAATGACGAAGTAAATAGAAGAAAAAAAAAAACTAACATAAAGATAAAAAAACAGAGAAGATAAATTATGTATACAATGTATACACTTATGCAGCATGCGCGTATACATCTTAAGTCTTAAGGATGCATAAATCTATAAATGCGAATGTGTAATAGATTAATAAATTGTAATTATTATTACCATCTTTTGCATTTCATTATTTCTCCCACCAATTTTCGGAAAATCATTTACTCGGAAACGTTTGATTTATTTAATTAATTTTTATTACATAGCGTTTCAATTAAAATAGAACACTTGAAAATAGTTATGTTTAGTAAAATTGTTTTTTTTTTCTAATTTGTTTCTATAAAATTGTAATCATAAAGTTACTGTTAAAAAATAACGCACTATTTAATAGTGCCTATTGGAAGCACATATCAAAATTAATTTTTGATGCTTCTGTTAAAAAAGAAAAGGTACTAAAACCACCTTTATTGTTAAAAACAGTCTCATCGTCTATTTCATTAAATTGTACAAAAAAAGTAGCGAAAAATAAATAAAATTAAAAACGTGGCCTTCAAAAAGTAAAAAGAATAGACGACGAATTTAAAAATAAATAAAAATCATACTTCACGTTTAACAAAATAAAGTTGGCAACTTTTAAGATAAAATATTCTTATCACGAAAAATTTTCCAAACTTAAAAAATATGCCATTCGCACAATTGATAAAGAGAATATTAAGAAATTAAAAATATCTATAAAAATGTACAAACATTGTTCCAACTTTATTTTATTATAGTTTACCGCCAGTTTTAAATACTGATCGACAAGGTCGTATAACAAGCTTTGAAGGCTCAATTATCAAATATCACGCACTGTTTCATACTTATCCTGAAATTTGAAAAATCACAGATTGATCATAAAAATTTGCGCAAAAGCGTTACCGACGGTCGTTAAAACAGTGCATTAACAGAAATCGAGCCTCCAGCAATCAGTGCACCGGAACCTCCTCCCGGAAGAATCCCAGCATGCGCAGAACTCGCAAAACAGCCGTTCTCTAATATTTCGTCTCTTAATCTACTGTCGCGGTGGATCTCGCGTTCGATTTTTCCGCGCGTCTCTGCCGAGGCCAAGGCCCGAGGTTGGCCAGGTGGCGCGAATAGTCGTGCGCATTCACCAGACCGGCGACCACGCAGACACTTAGTGCTGACCTTCCTAGACTCATTGGGGAGGCGCCGTACCATTTGTTCCTGTAGACGTCGTAATACTCGACCCACGAGATTGGGAGTCTGCCTAAAGGGAAAAAAGAAAGAACGGGACAAAGAGATGAAAAATTTGAAATAAGGAGTAAATTTATAGAAAAATGTAACTTTAATGATTGTATAAATTATAAAACTGCAACTATTAAATTCTTTTCATTTGAGAGGTTTTTACCGTCGTATCCGCCGATAACGAATATCTTATCGTCAAGAACAGCAGTCGCGAAATTACTTCGGGGGTTGAACATATTCGCTATTTCCTGCCATTCGTCCGTCTCACTCAAGGGATCATATTTTTCTCCTTTAAAAATTTCATTTCGTTCGAAATCCGAGTTTAAGTGCTAATTATTGCTTTATAAAATTGTCCGCAAAAAACTTGCTCACCTGAACTGAGGCGATCGTACCCATCAAATCCGCCGATAACATACAAGCAGTTCCTGAACGCAACGAGGCAGACACCGGATCTGGGCACTCTCATCGGTGCAAAGTAGCTCCACTGGTTCGTCGTGACATCGTAGACTTCCGTGGAGTCGAGAATCTCGTATCCGTCGAAGCCGCCGACTACGTATACTTTCCCTTGCAACGCTGCTGCACTCGCATCCGACCGGTACCAGTTCATCGGCGCTATCAACTCCCACGCATTCTTTTCTGGATCGTATCGCTCGCAAGAGCTCAATCGCACCATACGGTTGTTTCCTCCAAGTGCGTAGATCTTGCCGTCTGCGAGCAATCATCGTTTTATACGTCGTTTGAGTGTCTTTTGGAGAATAAAAGGGAGCTTACCGAGAATGCAGACGCTGACGTAGCACCTGGCGTGGTACATGCAGGCCTTTTCCGACCACTGCTTGGTGAGCGGATCGAAGCAGCGCACCGTGTTGAAGTGCTCCTTGCCATTGTAGCCGCCAATCACGTAGATCAGGTTGTTCAGCGTGCAGATGCCGTGGTAAGCGCGCGGCGAGACGTCCGCGTACGACGAGGGCAACCACCTGTCAGCTCTGCACTCAAGAAAATTTTTAGAATAAGGGGCTCTGTTCTTAGAATTGTAGGCGCACGTTATACGGAAGGAAGTAAAATTTTTATATAATTCTATAATATGCAATTTGCATAAGAAAATATTAAACTAAAAATATACTGAAATAATATTTTATTAGAATATAGAGAGTTGTTTTTTTATTTAATTTGACCTGAGGGTTGTAAAACTTTGATATAAATTTTCAATATATTCTTATAAAAATGTAAAAGCTTGACAGAAGATAGTTAATTGAAATTATTGCGAGAGAAGCGCAACATACCTAACGTCATAAGTCTCGACGAAATTGGTTGGCGAGCCGCAGCTCCAGCCACCAACGGCGAAGAGAATTTCGTAGGAAATTCGGGGCCTCGAAATTTCATCGTCAAAGCCAGACTGCAGGGAGGGCTGATACTTCTTGCGGCGATCCTCAAAGTACGCCGACACCGACGCCAACACGTCTTTGCACTCCTTCCAATTCAGTGATTTCATTTTTTAATTAAACAAATTTCAAATTGGCTAAATAAAATAAAATTAATTACCTCATTCTGAGCGGCACTCCAGGGCCGAACTTCGTCGTTAAAGTATTGCGGCCACATGAGGCCGTATCGCACGCAACGAAGTAGCCTAGGCAGATGAACTCTGCGTTCTTTTGGACGTATCTCCACCCATGCCTTGATAGACTCAAATACGATCTCCTCGTTTCGCGCGTTAAGCTCGTCGTCGCGAAGAATCGGCTCGAGCTCTTCGCACGCTGTTTTCGAAACAAAGTATAGGGAAAGGCGCTTTAAACGCGATATAAAACGGATTCTGAGTTGCTTTACTTAATTCTTTGAACTCGGCGCTTTCTTGCAGGATTTCCTTGAAATTTCGACGCACGTAATTGCGCACCTTCTCCTCGAGATCGCAGCAGAAGTAATGCTGAGCAAATTTGTAGATACCTAAAGCGAAACAAGAGCGTCGATTGCATTCAACAAAGGCATTCACAAAGCACGTCTCACCAAGGCAGTTGTGGGGCTTGAGCTCTTTCAGCAGGAAATGGCAGCACTGCTGCACAACTCCGAGAACCTCGAGCCTGTCGGCGAGTGTCAGCAAACTTTCGACGTTGTCGTGTGCGATCCTGCAGGAGCCTGTGTATGCGTAGTCCAGCACGAAGCTGAGTACATCACTGGACCCGTCGACGTGGGCGATTTTACAGGCACCTTCGGAAGGTTTCAAGCTGTTGGTGAACAGGGCCTTGAAGTACGGACTCACTGCCGAGAGGATTATCCGGTGCACGGGGAAAACGCGACCGTCTGTGCATTGGATCGCACCGTCGCACAGCTGTTCGTTCAACCTGGTAGAGGTGGTGAAATTATTCCGAGCTAAGTTACTTTAAGGATAATATGTTTTTGATAAGTTACAGAAGTGTGTACGTGGTACATAATTAACACGTGGTTCTTTATATAAATATTATACATCGCAGCCCTTTGAATCTCACAGAAATATTAAAAGTGTAGAATATAATATTAACAAAGGTAATTTTTGTATTTGCATATGATATAAATAAAGATATCTGAAAAAAAAGCTTAATCATCCGCTAGCAAAAGTCTGTCATAACCTCAAGATGAATTCTGACAAACCTGAGCTCCGACCAAGCAGCGGGAAACTGCATGGGTTTGTAGTTGGCGGGCAGGCACAGACACCTCTGCCTGTGCCTGCGCGCGCACTGCTGTTTTTCACGGCTGGCCGATCTCCTGGCGACGCGTCGATGCTGGCTGCCGTCGTTGCTCCCCCGTCGGTGGAGCCGCGTCGAGCAGCTCGCGCCGGCGGCACCCGCGCCCTCCACCGGCCGCCGCCGCACCCCGCCCTGCTTCTCCGACTTCTTCCGCATCGTTCCGCTGGCCTCTATCATGACGCTTTTCAGGGAGTAAGCGCGCTGGAGCTGGATCTTTTTTTTTTTATTCAGATTTGAACTGGAGAGCGAGGCTTGTTGTTGCTGGAGTTTTCGAGGTTGATGACGGGCCTCAAGCGCTCTTCTTTTTTGCTCTGCCTGAATTTCGCCAGGATTAGCCTTCGTTCTCGATTTCGGCTCGATATTTCAAAATTTGCATTTTGTAATTTTACATTTTTTAATAACTTATTAGTTTTTTTATATTAAATTAAAATTAATAATGATATTAAATTAATAGTAAGATTTAAAACAATAATACAAAAAATTATAAATTGTACATCATAATTGCAAGTATTCGTAAATGCTAAAAATGTGCAGAAAAATGTTTACAGTTCATAAGCATTCATTAAGAATTATTTATCCTGAAACTGAAATATCCGTAATCATTTGAATTACGCGGCGAAAGAAGCCTAACCTGACTTACTACTGCTTGAAATATATCTAACCTAAGCTTAGTTCTCAAAACGGATGGCGTCGAGCCGTCAAACCACGTGTTGAAAACATTTGTGCAGACTTCGCGAGCACGAATCAAATAAAAAACGTCTTTAATTTAGTTTTGAATATACTTTTTAGTTTCAAAATTTAGCGCTCACAATGCCGAAGTCAAAAAGAGATAAGAAAAGTAAGTTTATAACATTTGTTAATTAAATATTGATAAAAATTTATTTCCAAAGATATATAAGTAAGGTTAATATTTTGTTTGTATAATACAAATTTATCTACCTTTAATTACAGTTTCACTTACAAAAACCAGCAAGAAAGGTCTGGAATTGAAGCAACATATAGTCCGTGATGTCAGGGCTTGTGTTGAAAAGTACAAAACCATTATTTTGTTTTCTGTTGAAAATATGAGGAATAATAAATTAAAGGATCTCAGAACAGAATGGAATGGAAGCAGATTTTTCTTTGGAAAAAATAAAATTGTTGCGCTTGCATTGGGGAAAAATGCAGAGGCAGAAATTACAGATGGTATTTCAAAACTTTCTGAAAACTTAAAAGGCCAGTGTGGATTATTTTTTACAAATGAAAACAAAAAGAAGGTGAGATATACTTACTTGTTTTATATTATTAAATTAAAAATGCATCTCATAAATTTAGTAAAACATTAAATCACAGTATTAATTGTTTTATAATCTAAATTAAAATTTAGGTTTTAAAATGGATGGAAGAATATGGTGAAGATGATTACGCTCGTTCTGGATTTGTCACAAATGAAACTGTTGAATTACCAGCTGGTCCCTTGCCAGATTTTGCACACAGTATAGAACCTCATTTGAGGAAGTTAGGGATGCCTACTTCGTTACAAAAAGGAGTAGTCACACTGTTAAAGGATTTTACTGTTTGCGAAGAAGGACAAACATTAACGCCAGAACAAGCCAGCATACTTGTAAGTTTTCAAAAGGCAATATTGTTAAAATATATTTTCTATTTAATGTTTTAAATAAAAATAAAAAATATGATAAATACTGAATCTATGAAGTATTTTAAATGCTTTTAGTTTTCTTATTTTGATACTAATAACTGAAATTATTTTTATGTTTTTAGAAACTCTTGGCAAGACCTCTGGCCACATTCAAACTTACACCCCTAGGAGTTTACACAAAGAAAACTGGTTACAAAGCACTTATAAGTGAAACAAATGGCAAAGAAGAGGAAGAGATGGAAGAATAAATTATTGATTTTATATTTTATAAGAAGTTACAAACTTTTGTATAAAGTATTTTTATAATGATAGGATGTTATTGAGTTTGCTCAATAAAAAGTGTTTATGTGAAGGTGTGAATCAACGAACTTGCAGAAAGATGTAATAATAACAATTTGTATAGGAACTGAATTTTTTTTATTTTTAAAAAAGAATATTGATGCTTGTAAAAAAGAAAAAGGAATAATAGAGCTAAAATAATAACAAAATTTTCTTATTTTTTACCTAAGAGAAAACGATCAACGCTTTGTAACAAAATCTTATGGTTTACCGCTTGAAATTGATGTAACTAACTACAGAGTATTTAATAATTACAGTCGAACGAATTTTCTGCTATACTTACTAGACCCATGGGCTCGTTTACGCTTCATTTGCAACATAAAACGATTAGGTAAAAATAAAACACTGCTTTAAGGTAACTCAAACAATCCAAAGAATTCGTTACTGTTCAAACTGGTAAATTTTACAACTACTTAATTAAAGTATTAAAAATTTTTAAATCTTAGTAAGGCAAAAAACGCAATTTTTTGGATTAACTCTTGCTGCAGTGCGGTTTTATAATTCGTTTAGGTCTGACAATCTAATAAATATAATTATTATTAGCTCTCGACGAAAGTTCTCTTTGGTACAGCATTTTGTCATTCCGTTAATCCATTGGGATTTCGTCCGAGAGCTTTGCTTCGCAGATTCGTATGCAAAAACAAATAATTAAGTGGAACCTATAGTCAGCTATGGTTACATTTTACACTTATAATTTAACTAATTTTTATGTAATTTTTTAAGATTAATTAATCTATTTATTCACAATATTCCTAAAATACTCAGTGATGCATAATTTTCTTGACTATATTTTTCGAGAAAATAACATTATATTTTCATGATAAATGATTTTCATAGAAGTATGCAGTTTTTTTTAAATCTAGTCAATAAAAAAATAAATAAATTATTTTTCCTACAAGTCAACAAATAATAAATAATATTAACATCTAAATTAAGAAGATTGTGCAGCAAAGAGTACAATATACAAAGATTTTCAAAAAAAATTGTTAAATAGAGTTAAAAATTAATAGACAGTATTTTACAAATACTAAAGAGGTACAAAAATTCGATATTTTCTAAAGAATTATTAAGATAAATCCTAAAAAATTTCGACTATAGGTCACCCTTAATGTACAGTGATAAACGAGTATCTAAGAGCGGTAACGTTCAAAAATATAAATACATAGATATTAGTCTACTTAAAAATATTAAAAATATAACATCTCCAAGATTTATTATTTTACCCTCTTCCAAAGAAAAAGACACTGGAATGCTACCGCGCGAAAGAGAAGATAGTGATAATATTCGTAGACAGAAAAGAGAGCATTGGTAGTCGTCTTCTTTGTTTAAAGATAGTAATTAGCTTTATTATCGAGCCCGAGATAAATAAGCTCTTTCGGTTTGCGCAATATTCATATCACAATCAAGTAATTTTAACAAGCTCAACATAATTGTAGCTTCGAAAATTTTTTTTCTTATTTTTAGTGGTTATTAATTTTTTTTTTATGTTATAAGTTGCATTGCTTCAATAGCTATGTAGACACGTCGTACTGTATTACATATATCAAGTACGAAACGCTTACACAAAGAATCGATTCGTCAATCACTGACCAGGACTAGAATCTTTCGATCATCACGTACACTGACAAAAAAGTTACACACTCGCGCTTCAATTCAAGCTACTTTCTATCTATTGTTAATACTCGGTATTATTTATCACGTCAATAATTGCCAAAGAAGAACAAAAAGACAAGACAGAGCACGGCGGACAAAAAAGTAGACGAGAAACAAAATGTCTCTTCGTCTATGCAATAATAACGACTACTTAGCGTTAACTATGAGTGGAATAAATTTGAGAGAATATACTTTATACTTTTCTTGCTTGGAAAAATTCAACGAACCACGGCGGGCTCATCGCGACTTGCATTGCAAAGCAGTTTTTTTCCAGTTTTCTTCTGCTCTTTGCGCGTGCCACTAAGCCTTAAAATTACGTTATACAATGTTCTAAAGTACAAAAAGTCTGCGCGACACTTAAATATTTATCGACGACTTCGTCGCCTTAATTTTGCACGACAAGCTCCATGCTCAGTAAATCCTGAATCGGTTCACGCCAGTAGGAAAAGTTGCTGAACTCATCGGCAGCATCTTGTCGCAGCGCCGGGAACAAATGATCTACGATGTAACTCATATTGGAGTACCTGAAACACATAATAATATTTTTTTGTAATTATTATTGTTATAATAAATTTAATCTCGAGATTTAATATTCAGATTCGTTACAAATTTGCGTTAATAAATTTATCTTGAAACTGAATTGTAGTTTTGGGTAAAACTGTTGTGGAAAACAATACTTTAAAAATTAGAGAATGCCTTGAAAAATTACTGATTTACTTTTTAGAATGCAGTGAACATTTTAATTTTTTTAAGCTAAATATAGCTTTTAAAACGAATCTGTTGAATTTTTAGCTATCAAGAGATTAAATCTGATAGTTTGTTATGTTGTTAAAGAGTTAATGTTTGTGATGTAGCAGTGCATTGCATTCAATAAAGCACATTAGTGTTGTCTTGTATCAACTTTTGTTATTTAAAGGTAGTCAATCAATTATAGCAATGATTTTTTTTGAAGAACTTATCGCTTGACTAAACTATTTGCCTCATGAGAATTGCTCTTGTTTAAAGAGCTTTGTGGTGAAGAACAGTTCAGCAGACAATTCAAGCAATGTACATTTCAAAGTAAAACCTAGACGAGAAACACAGTTTGCAGTACAAGAAGCAGCTGATGAATTAAAAAAATAAGATATTCATCCATGTACAATCAACAACTCAATCACACATTTCCTTCATAATTCACTTTTAACCTTTGCGATGTAACATTAAATAAATAAAGGAGTTAATAAGAATCAAAGTGACATTCTACTCTTTTATTATAAAAACACATTTTTAGTAAAACTTTATAATTTTAAAAATATGCTTAATAATAAAAGGTATAATCGAAATTGATTCTTCATGTTAAAGGGAAACTGATATAGATGGTGATCAGTGAAAAAAATTTCGATCGTTTCGGAACTCTAACGTACGGTCATCGGCTCGACGATGCTGTAATAAACATTGGTTGAGTTGGCAGCGGTGGAAACAAGTCATCCACTATATTACTCTGAGAATAGTAGCTGTAATCATATAAATAAACACCTGTTCGTCAAGAAACTACTACCGAATGTATAAGAGTCACTAAACTCTTTATCCTAACAGCTTAAAAGTTTATGCATGTAAATTTGTAGGCACCAGAAAGAAAAATCTAGAAAATTAATTAAAAATTAACCTCGCTGTGCTTATACTGCAACTAATAAAAAATTTGCAAAATCGAAATTAAATGAGCAAAAAGTAAAGAATAGTGCAGTATTATTATTGAAAAATTAATCAAATAATTACTATACTTACGATGATTGGAAAGTTTGAGTAAGTTCATGCTTAAGTTCTCCACGGTGGTTGATAGTGAAAATTCTAGTAGTAGGAATTCCTACTGCTCGGTATGCCCAAACATCCTAAAAAGTAAACATCATTTTAGTAACATGAAAAAATAACACACACGTATTCTCTTAAAAAAAAAAAAAAAGAAAAACTTACATTAATGCGATTTCCATATCCAGCGTAGAATGGCTGCGACCCTTCAGGGAATAAAGCTTTAATATCGCTCAAGCAAGAAATTTTAAACTCCTCGGGTTTCTTTTCAATAACCTCTCTATGAAAAGCTGAGATCAAACTGGTTGGGTTGAGTAAAAGAGGTCCGTCAGGTAGCGATAAGTCGCCCTGCTTGATGCTCTTGAGGTACTCTCTGGTGACTCTCGCCTGGCCGATGGCCCTCGCGGACAAATACAGTAGCTTATAGCCATTGTTTTTAATCTTTGTGAAGAGCTGCGCAACGCCGGACTGAGCCCAGTCTTTACCTACGATGGGGAGAATGTGACCGAGTACATCTGATTTGGTGATTGTACCGTCAATGTCCGAAATGACGATTTTGTCGTCCCAGCGCCACTTGTAGATGAAGCATTTGCAGCGCGTTGTGCCTTGGTAGGCCGTTGTTACGCTGAACACTACTTCGTTCACGCCTTCTTTTAAGTTCAGACTTGCCTGTGTAATTTAATAAAAATTAGTGTTTATTTTTACAGGCTTTTTAAACTGAAATTATTTTTAATTGAAATCCACTTAATTGAAACCCACTTAATCAGTTAAAAAGTTTTAATAAATCCATCCAATTCTATACTCCACTAAAATTATTTATTATTAAAAATGAAGCGTAATTCACTTACAATTTGCTCCGATGAGAGCCTAAGTGTTTTTCTATAATTCTGCGTGCCTTCGTGTGGCCTCTTAGGCACATTTGTAGCAGCTGAGGTAGCCGAGAGCATATTGGGGTTTACGATGGGTATATCGATGGCTCCGTTTTGGGCACGGTGTTCCTCGTCGGAATCCTCATTACCTGCACAATAGCCCTCGCGATCAGTTTCCTTAGGTAGTGTCTGTACGCCGACCTCCGACTTATCTTCGACCGCGTCGCTGAAACTCACTAAAGACTGGCTTGTGCCTAGGCTTTCCAAACTGTTTGTCATCTCAGAGATGCGCTCTTCTACGATTTCTTTCGTGTGTTCATCGCTGGAAGAAAGAAGGAAGAGTAGACTTAGTGTCAACATTTTTAACCCTGGAATGTTAAACAAAAGTCTTAACTTACCCACTAATTACAACCGCCTTTATTTCTGTAGTTTCTTCTTTAGAAATCACCACTGCTTCAGATTCTTGCGAGTCAGTTTGCGATACAGTATTATCATCTATAAAAATTAAAAAATATATATGAACAGCAATTTCTAAAAATTTTTAAGATTTAGAAAATAAATTATTTAAGCAAAATTACTGACCTTTGACCAAGCTATCATTCGGTGACTTCTTAGGTGGCTGACTGGATCTCCTCCACGAAAACCATGAGCTGTAGCCTCCACTGCTAGCCGTCGTATTTGCACTTCCTTCAACAACCTTACCCTCATTCAAGCTCTTCTTACCTCCTCCAAGCATGGAAACCACATTCCTCGGCAGCTGCCGTTGAAAAGCTGCATAGGTCATAACCATCGCGCAAGCAGTGGCCCAATTATAAAACTTGCCGTTGACCTTCGCAACAAGATTGGGGTTTTCAAAGAGCTTCAAGTCATTGCAGATTTCCTCGAAGGTTATCAAGTGGCGTTGGAAGGTGTCATCGTTGAGCTCGTGTTCCGTTGAGTTCAAACCCCCGCAGAGTGAGAAGGAGACATCTAAATTTGGCTCAAAGTGCTTGGAGGACTCGTCGAAGTCACTATCTAGTGATTTCGGACCTCCTATGGCTCCTTCCACACTGTTTGGGCTCTGAGGTAAGGATGGACCGTTGCCAGACTCTGCATCTTCCTCGTCGCCAGCTTTTTCTGTTGAAATTTTAGAACCAACTATGACTTTGACATTAGATGCACTTCTTAAGAAAACCTGATATTTTATTAGAATGATGTTGATTGTTAGATTGAAAAATATGACATTCTCAAGCTTTTTTGTTCAATGTTTTCTCGATGTTGTAAAAGTTATTTAAAAACGACTTTATTTGGAAGTTCGTAGAGAACTTGTGACAAATCACAAGCTCAAAACTCGCAAATCATCGTAAAATTTACATGTTCATAAAATTCTATCTAAGATGAATAGTACTTGAGTCAATCAACGTTGTCAATGGCACAAATAAGATTTATAAAACTCTTAAAAATTATGAAATCTTTAAATAATGAATTTTAAAATGAAAATATTTCATATAGGAATTATTAAAAATTATAAGTCATTTAATAAGTTTCATAAAATGTTAATATATTAATAGAAGCAAAAAAGTTGAATAGGCAGTGATGAAAAAAGGTCGGAAAAACAGAAGCTGCTGGATTGTTAAGCATCAGTGTTAAAGCTCCAAAGCAATGGCAATAGTTGATACCTTTGGTCACGTTACCTCCCGGGTTACGATGGGACGAAGGGAAATACAGAGCTGCGACCTCCGGATCCAATTCGTCCGCGTTGAGGTCGCTTAAGTAAATGCCCTCCGATTCCGGGTTGTGTCTCACGCGCGATGTTTTCTTCATGAAAGAGAACATTCCTCCAAGCATGGATCGACGTGCTTCAGCCGCTGGGTTTGCAATTATAAGCTGTTAGTTCGTATGTGAGGTTCGATGCTAGTAAGTATTTGTAAATCGTGTGTATTGCAGTGAGGTACTTTTTGTGAGAATGTCTTTGTTATGCAACGTGTAATGTTGTTCTTATTGATTATTTTTACTTGCGAAAGAGTTGCAGGAAAGTGATAATGAAGTGATAAGAGATAAGAAGAAATTTGAGTTTTAAAAGGATGTAATAGTTGATAAAAGTATGTGCTTTTGCATGCAATATCTTTTATTCATCATTTATTTACACTTATGCAAATATAAGTAAAGAAATTATGAATTTACTTAGTTTTCACATAAGGAAATTGAATTTTGTCCTTCAGTATTTGCATAAGCTTTAAAAATAGTTATACTTTATTTATTTTATCAACTTTTACATTTTCTTTAAACAATCAAAAGAAAAATCTCTGAAATACGTACTTTCATTGTTAGAATTAGTATCAGAAGAACTCATTGGCATTCCATGAGAATCAAGAGTACCCTCATTTGGTGGACTGGGCAGTTCACCCCATCTCCAGCTCTGGCCGTGAGATTTGTCATCTTTTTCCTTACTTTCTTGCGTTATTTTTTGCACTTCGAATTCAGTATCAGATTGCACTGGTGAACTAGGTCTAGAATCTTTATTCCTGAAATTAATAAATAATTATGAAATTAAAAAATAGTTACTTTTTATTCATTTATGAAATTGTCTATTAACGAATTAATTGTTTACTTTGCTGTAACTTCAGTATCACTAAAGAAGTGGAAATCAGTTGACGCATGAGAAACGCTTATTTTCTTTAAATGATCATCTTCAGGAATGTCGTTTTTCGTTTCTTCTTTAGATGCAGACTTCGAATCCTAAAACAATTAAAATGTTATTTACTTATTTTTTCTGTAATTGAAAATCAAGTAAAATTTAAAAACTCACAGTAACATCTTTATTAAGCTTATTATCAGTCTCCATCATAGAAGTAGCTTCACTAGACTTATTCTGGCTATTATTGCCGCCAGCCTCAGTTCCAATATTAGCATTGCAGCTGATTTTTCTCTGCGCATCCTTTTTCCTTTTCATAATGCTCTTTCGCTTCCGTTTTCTCTTAGAATTGCTGCTGCCACTTTTAATTTCATCAGCAGTCGACTCATCCTTTGAATTTCTCTTGGTAGAGGAGGATGAAGACGATGTCGATAGAGGTATGTGAGTACTCCCAGGTTCATCGGTTTTTTCTGAAGTTTCGTACTGAGAATTGCGATGATTTTCAACGATAGGTCGGAAATCATTCTTGACTACACTAATTTTCCGGATTCGTTCGGTGGAAGTAACTGCGACAAAGGATTTAGGGTTTCTAGGCATTTTTGGCTTTTCATCTGCATTTATATTTTCCATGTCAAAGATATCCTCTTCGTCATTGAAACGAGAGGCCTTATCTTTGTCCTCATCATCATCCTCTTCTTCCTCTTCTGCTTCTTCTTCTTCATCCTCAGCTGTCTCTTCTCTGTTGCTCTATTAAAAAAAATTATTAGTTAAGCTTCTCTGAACTAGTTTGCCTACATTGTATTACATATATCCAATTATATAGAAAATTAATTTATTTTCTTACCTTTTTAGGTGAAAAATGAGCTTCCTTTTCTTTCCAATCAGTCAGCAGTGCTTTCTCAAACTTCTGTCTTTGCTCTGCAGGTAGTTCAGGAAAGTTTTCTTTAAAAAGTCTTTCTTTATCCTCTGTTTTGAGAGCTGAATATTGTTCGCTGATCATTCGTTGTTTCTGTACTGTTGATATAGATCCGTAGTACTCATGGAATATTTTATCTCTCTCTTCTGAAGTTAGAGAGGCGATTTGCAACCATTTTTCTCGTTGTTCAATTGGAAGATCTGAGAAATGCTCTACTAAGAAATTCTCTCTTTGGTCTGGTGGTAAAGCTGACATTTGCTCCCACTTTTCTCGCTCAATAGACATAACAGAGTCCCTGAGAATCTTTTCATGTTGTTCTTGAGGTAGATCAGAAAGAACATTAAATCTGTAAACACAGTAAATGATTGATCAGCAAAATTAGAGACTTTATTTTGCAAAAGAATATAAAGATTTTTTAATTACCTTCTATTATTAGGAAAACAGTCGTCATCATTAGGAATGGGGGAACATGCTAAATGTGGTGGAATTTCAGAATCAATTGTAAATCCATCCGATCCTTGAACTTCTTCAACAAAGAAAGCCTCACCAGAATCTCCAAGTTTCATGTGAATTTGCCTTGGCTCTGAATTTATTTCAATATCAACCTACAATGCACAAAAGTTATTAATAAAGTATTATAAATAATAAAGATAGGCATGAAAGTTTGATTATCTAACTGTAGAATAACTAGTTGCAGATATAAGATTATAGTATTTTTTTAAAATAAAATATCTTTAACAAATATCTTTAGATTTGCAAATATATTTTAACACTGTGATAAAAAAAAGAAAATGATGTAACTTCATACTTGAACATAATATACTTTAATGAATCTAAAGCTTTACGTCAATTTTATATTTTCAACTTGCTTTTAAAAATTGAAAAATTATGCATATAATTTCATCAAACAATTCTTTGAATATCAGAAGTAGTACCTTTAATATGCATTAAATGAATTATTCAATTATAACCCATTTATGGAATCCGTATTTAAACTCAATCAAAAACTTACCACTTTCTCTCTGGAACGGAGCACCCCCAGCTTGCCAAAGCGTACATGGAATGGCGAGCAGGTAAAGGATCCATCGGGCTGTTGCACGACAACCACATCGATGGCCCCAGTGAGTGTGGCAGCGTTGATCTCATTGTAAAAATCCCTGAAGTTGCTAATAAACTTGCCAATGTAATTCATACTGTACATCTTGAAGTCAGCCCGGGCCCTGGAATTCTCTTTCAGGCCTCAAACTCAAGGCCAGGCAGGTGGTCTACTGGACGTTCCTGGAAAGGACATAGATATTAACCTCCGGCGAAATTGGCGTTTAGTTAGCCCTAATTCGCGTGAATCATCGGCGAGTCCTGGCATGCGCACTTTCGACCCTTTAAACGGCGGCCGTATCTAAGGTTATAGACGACTGTTACTACTTACGATGGGACGACCGCACGGAAAAGAGACAGGATGCTAGCACACCTGTCAAGGAGACTCGCGCATGGCGCAATCGATTGAACAGCTGAACGCGCCAACAAAGCCAGCCGACAGTGCAAGAAACTGCGAGAACGCAAGCCGAGACCGGACTAACTGACGGCTGGCGTTCGTGCGCGAGTCGTTCGCTGCAGGAGGAGGAGGAGAAGGAGGGGTTAAAAGAGGGGAGAGGAGAATGGGTTGTTGTCGTATATAGCGTCGTCACGCAGCGCTTTTTTATTGCTGGGGCGCTTTATCGCGGAGAGATGTGCGGGCGCCTTCTATTTCTCTTTTGCCGAGTTTGCAAAAGTCGAAAATTCTATGCTACATTGTAGTCATGCTTTCCTTGCAATAATTATGACATTTGCTTATTTGCAATATTTTGCAGTGTAAACTTTTGTTTTTGTAGGTATGTATAGATAGTACAGTTATATAAGTATAACTAAAATGTATATACGTACATATACGTGTGTGTGCAGTTCCTTACGAGTGCTGCAATGAGTCATCATTAAATTTTTACAGAAAATTTGAAAAATTTTATTTATTATTTATTAAGTTATTAAAGGTAAATACGACTACATTGAACATTTTTTAACTCTTTTCAACTTGTCTTATCGATCAATAAATTTGTACTTTAATATTTCAGTAACAGTTGTTTTTATAATTTTGTAACCTTCATAAGAAATAATATTTACGTCGGTTTTAATACTATGTACAATTCATGAACTTATTAAAATGTCCATATCAAACAATTTAAAAATTTTAAACAAAGTTTCGAATGCGAATTTCACAAAAATAGGAAAATTCAAGCAGGTTAAATACGAATTTCTACACAACTTAACGAAAGTGCAAGTCATTGCTTTGATGTGTTGAAAATTGATGAAAAAAATCGAGACACGAAATGTATTTTAACGCCTGCCTATTGTATTTCTTTCTCACCCACCTCAATTTCTAATGGACAGATAAAAGGAGATAGTATAGTAATTTGAAGCTCTGCTACAATTTTATTAAAACCACGTATTTTTCCTTATTTGTATATTAAAGTGTCGGTTGAAAACATCCTGTTTTATTTTGACTCCCGGATGAGGTTTGATTAAGAAAAAAAATCTAGATGAAACTAGATGATAAAACGCTTAAATTAAGACCCGTTTGATCCGCCTGTGTTTGTATTTTCGCATAAACTGAAATGCACAGAGGTTTTTGTACTTGTATACGAAAATAGTTCTTTGAGGAAGCAATCTAAAATTGAGAACGAACGCTGCGCTTAGTTCAATTTGGTCACTGATGGAAGTTTAAGCACCGAATTGCATCATGTTTTCAACTTTCCTTTTTAGAGACCAGCAAATCCAAAATCATTTTATTTCATAATTAAATGCGCAAACTTCGTGAATTCAAGACTGCTTGAAAATTCAATTTCACTGACAGTTACTAATAAAGAGTTTTTATGCCACTTCCCAGACTGCTTGGAACCTGCAAGATGATTCACTTCTTACGTAAGCAATAATCAAAAATGATAACAATACGGTGAAATAATCTGTTTTAAAAATATTTTTTGGAAAGAACGGCAGGGAAGATCACTTAATTTCAAAAGAATTTTTCTTTCAGTGTTAATTCTAAAAATTCTGATTATATTGTTATTACGTGTTCTAGAAAAAAATTAACATGTATTTGAAGGAAAATGAAAAAAAAAAATTAAACAGCTACAAAACATTACAATTATTGTACAATTTACACGTCATTAAAACTGCTTATTAGAAAACAGTATCATTTTCCTCAGAACAGTTCTAAGCGTTTCTAAACTGACTACCTTCGTAATCATTTTTAAGAAAAAAATTCTACCATTGAATAAAACTCTAAAATTAATTTTTCTGGACATAACAGATATAACTTTTTAACACGTCACGTCCAAACGCCACTATTTAACCAGTTCTCTCTGCCTCCACCAAAAACTTTCTGCTCTACCAAGCGACGAAAAATCAGTCTCTCCACTCACGAGCAGCATCTCGAATCCGCGAGCAGCCCTTCTCGAATCGCGCAGCAAATACCCGAGGAGCGATATCGACTAGAGCAGCGCTCGGCGACAACCTCGAAAGTTCAAGTACAAGAGTCAAGTGAAGAAGCCGAGCTCTCCCTCTCTCTCTCTCTCTCTCTCTCTCCCGCGCATTCTAAATCGGATTCCGCGGAAACCTGGCGAGCTCCGCTCGTGTGTCAATGAGTCGAAGTCGCGCACGAGGTGACGTCAGGATTTTTCAGAGCGCGCCAACAGACTTCCGCTCGCCGTCCTTTCTGCCTCTGTTTCTTTCGAGCTTTTGTTAGTACGAGGAAGATCTTTTTTTTTTTTCTTTTTGTTTGAAAAATGACTGTCGTCACTGTCGCAGGAATGTTTGGTTTTAATTAGGAAGTGTCGGCGAATGGATTTTAGACGCGGAATTGAGCTCTCAGGAGGCTTGGATACGGAGTGTTTAAGGTGTTTAGCAGGGTTTTAGTTTGCGGGATTTTTCGAGAGATTACGTAGCCGGTTTAAACAAGTTAAGTAACAGTTCTTGAATTGGCTAATGCGCGTCCTTTGAATGTGAAACTCGTCAATTTTCCACTTATTTATAGTTAAGATTAGTTTTTTAAGTATTTTTTGCTGTAGTTTACTAATAAAATCATATTATTTTCTTTTAAAATTTATAAATAGCATTTCGAAAAATTGGAATTATAATGCTTAATAAGGCTGTGCAAATTATACTTAATATAATACCTAATACTTAATTTTTAGATGCTTATAAATATTTAAATTTCTTCGTTTCCCAATTAAAGATGCAAGAGAATTAATGCATTCAAGTTTTTATAAAAAAGTTTTCATCGGATGAAAATTTAGCAAAAGAAAATTCGCCACTTCGACCGCTAACTGGATGTGATGTATGGCAGCCAACTACTGCAGTGACGCGGTTCATTGACCCGACTGCTCGACTTCTGCAGTAACTATGCAAAACTTCTTTCCGTCCCGCAAATGCAGTTTCACCAGACATCTCAACGAATACAAATAGAATTAGATACGATCCTTTTCCTGGACCTATAACTTGATTAAAGCCTGTAGATAACTCCTTGGATCGCGAATTTCTAATTTTGAACTTAAAGCGACTTCCAATTCGCGACCTAAAAATACCGGACCGCATAAATATGCAACCGCCTGTTTCTGGCAAAGCTAATTCCAATAACTTCGCTCTCGAACTTTAATCCCGTTAACCAACGAATAATCAACGAATAACAACTTTTACCCAGGCGGATTCCAGGTATAGTATTCTTGGTAACATTGTACGAGTGTTTGATAAAACGTCTTTTGTTACGTAAAAAAAATAGTGGAGTGAGATAATTCTCTTTTAAGCTTGTTATCAAGTTAATAATGGGTTTAAGTCGAGACTATTGATATATTCGCTAGGAATAACAGATTAAAAAGAGCAGAGCACTGAGTTTAGATTTCTACTATTTATTGAGATAATGGGCTAACGTCGATATTTGACTTGAGAATTAGTTACGTAAATACGGAAATTGTTTAATATTCGTATTTAATGGAATGATTAAATATGCTCTATTTGAAAGTTTAAAATTAATAAGCATACTTACTGGTATTATTAACAATTACTTGCATTAATTAAAGCAACATTATTTCGTTCTTTATTTGCGAAATGCATAAGAACCATATAATTTTTGGAATAAAATGACAAATTTTGCTGTCCTCTCAAAATATAATTTATGTCCCACTAAACAAGATGGACTTAAAAAAGAAAAGTTTACATAATTATACTCAAGATCTCTGCTGTTCTCCAAACGAACATCTGGCTTATTTAAACCTAACGATTTATCACGTTAAGTCAGCAATTAAGCATAACCCCTACTGCACCCGTGACTAATTATGACATCTTAAAATCATCTTGCAATTTATAACTCTGCTCTCGTAGGTGAACACTGCCAAGGAATTCACCTTTAACCCATTCTCAATGTGTAATAACAATAAAAATTAAGTGTATACCTCTTCTTTACAAACTTCCTTTTTTGTCAGAGTTCAAACGAGACAAATGTAAATGCGAAGAACGATGTGAGAACATATATATTGATGTATCGGTGCTTCTTAATAAAATAGGCTTATCTGCACACGTAACGATTACGAAAGACTTATCGTTCGGACATGGTTTTTTTTTCTAATGCTGACGATGTTAAAGTAAAGTTTATTAACTTGTTTTGCAACAGGAAACTTCAAAAATCGGAATTAAAGGTGAGTTATGGTCGTTCGTAAAAAGACTCGACTGTCATTCACATTCGTTTTAAAAAAAATATACTAAATTAAGTGTCATCATAAAAAACCCTTACCCCCCAACTCCCGAAAAATCATCAAAAATTTATTTCCTCCAACTCCTATAATAACGAGCCTCTCGTCCCCTTTAAAATAAAAGGCCGTCGGCATTCGCAGAATTTCTTGCAATCGAATTTTCGCCAGCAGACGCTAAGCAACTCCTGCCGGCGCATAATTTCGCCCTACCCCAAGCAGCGGCCCTAACCCCCCCGCGCGTGTGTACGTAAGCCGGCGCAATTTGTTACGTTTACAAAGTGCATCATTAGCGGGACGTGGGCGCCTTTGTAGCGACACCGAGCTTCCGCCTCGGTTTGGGCTCTAATATGTGCAAATTCGACGGAGCCTGGGAATTGGGTGAGTTTTTTCTTTCTTTTTTTGCAGGCTCGGTATTTCGCCCTTGTCTCCTTTTCGAGAAACTCGAAATTCCGAGCTGAGGTCTTGAGGCGGAGCTGCGTCGACATTGTTTTAAGCTGGCTTTCGGAGTCAAGAGGGTTTTTAGGAAATTCACGAAGAGAAGAAGATTAGAGTAAAAGTCGAGTGTTCGAATCGGATTTCAAAAATGATGTATAGTTATGTAATTTTTAACAAGTTGAAAATTATAAGTCTGTGCGACTAAAGTTTATATAAGGAAACAGCTTATATAAGGAAATAAAAATTATCGAGGCCCAGACGTATTAAATTGCAAAAACAAATATTTTATCTACATATATATGAAATATGCACCGAAAGCGTTGTGAAAACTTTTTTTGTATACATCGTCGAAAATACATGCACTCTTTAAATCGCTCATTCGACGCAAAATTATATTCGTAAAAATTATATGAGATAATGCTTCTCGAAAGCTGCTTTTTATCGCCTGACGTTGAAGATTTTGAAATTAATTAGCTAAAATTTAATATTCCCTTTTAAATGACGCTTCTAGAATTTTCGGTAACCCGTAAAATGAGCTAAAGAGTTAAAACTTCGAAAACAATGTATTGTTATTAATAATAACCTGGCATGCACCCACCGCTAGAATACAAACTTGAAAAGCTTCCAAAAGTTTTGATGAATGAAAGCTTATTTATAAAACCGACGAATAAAGAGCGACGTTTAAAAAGAAAATATAAAACTCGTTCCTTCTTAAGTAATTTACACTATATTTTCCAAGATATTTTCCGTTACATCACCAAAGTTTACTTTGGTGCACATTTATTATCCCCTTCGCCTAAAAAATTTTTTGCCAGCCTATAAAAACCGAACAAACAACCGTTTCACCACCGCCTATTTTTTTTCCCAATAATTCCCAAAGAAAACAATCTGCTCGTCGAGAGCGAGGACAAACAAAGTCGCTCGATAAATCGATTTCGCAATCGACGTGGCGGCGCGCGGCAGGTAAACTTTATCGAGATTTTTCGAGGCGGCCAAGAGTCGAGGCGCGGAGGCACCGCTTGTTTGTCGCTCCCGACGAAGTTCTTGCACGCGGGTATATAATAAACAATTGTACCGCGGCCACTTGGCAGACGCTTCGCGCCGCGATTTTTGCCTTTAGCGGTTTTGTTTGTTGTGTCGCTCTGCGACGATCTTCGAGGATTTTAATGATCGGTGATTCAGGGATTCTTCAAGGAAAGAGGTGCGTTTTTGCTAGTGAAGAATTTTGACGTTTGGAGTGTATAGAAGGGTTTTTTTTGGGGAATTTAAGTTTGCAAATGTATTATAGATTCGAATATTAAAACTTGGCAACGTTTCATGTTAAGTTGAACTACACATTTACAACAAAATCTTACTAGTGCTATTTATTACCTAATTACCAATCCTATTCAAAACTAAAGACTATAGTTATTACTAGCTTTTGATATTTATTTATGTTTTTTTCTTAATTGATTACGAAGCCAATGAAAGTCCAAAGATTACACAAGATAGCTATTAACGGTCATTCGATAATTACGCGTAATAATGACTAAAAACCGATTTCAAGAAGAGTGAAAACGCAAGTTGCAAGTAGAAATGAATAAAAGGAGAATTCCAGCTGTGAGACTGAAGAATCACGCAAGCAACTGATATTGGATACGCCAGCAGCAAGACAAGACGAACAGATTGAGAAGAAAAAGAGCGTGAAAAGGAAACTGAAAGCACTTGCTTGTGTATAAGCCGTTTTAAGGATCCGATATTTTCTAGGAATGAAAGAGGAGAGAAAATTACTCTCGAACAAATGAACGAAACCGTGCGCTTATTGTCGTGCAAACTGTCACGGGCTTTGCATTCCTTTCGGTTTTCCAGGAGAAAATCGATCGGCGATTGAGAAATCGGTCGAATTAAAATCCGCCTTGAAGCGAACGAAACCTGCGTGACTTTCGCTCTTTGCGACTCGTCGTTTCCCCGCTCGAGGAGAAATTTTCTTCGGGTTCTTCGACTTTATCCAATTGTAATTTGCATTATTGGAGTGATTCATTAAACGGCTGTTATCTTATCGAGACTTCGACGAAAAATTTGCTGTCATTATGGTGATTTTTTTTTTCCTTTTGAAAATGTATTGATTAATGACTCATTGTTTGGCTTACGACGAAGAAAGAGAGTTCGATAATTAGAATATTTTACAAATATGACTTTCCGAAACTTCTCCTTTTTATTCGATTCTTGAATTATTAATCTTTACATTTATCTGAGGGCAAATAATTAATTAATGCTAATTTACCCACTACACTAAAAGACAATAATCTACATACAAAGCGTTATCGTTTTGCATTAATTGAAACAATAAGGTTTACTTAGGCATTCACGGAAACTCAAAATTGAGCTTCAAAAGTATCTATTTATAATAAATTAATACTTTTTTTTTCAATCCGAAGCTCAACCACGAAGCTCCTCGTTTCTTTCTCTCCCACTCCGCCCCCTTATCACGCCAATAAATCGCAATTACATTCAGCACCGACGCAAAGCAACAATAACACCCGCAAACGTGTTTCGAATCACACTTCCAAACCACGTCCCGAATCCCAATCAGTCCTAATTGTCAGGCGCCGACGAGCCTCGCCAATAATTATTACGTCCGTCCCTCCAATAACTCGCGGAAAAACGGCGATCGACTTGATATGCGACGAAAAATCATCGTCGACGTTCCGTGACAATGACTTTCGACGCGCCGCACACCTTCCTGTTTTGGATTTGCATGTGCATGCGCGCGGCAAAAAAAAAAAAAAAAGAAGCCGATAAGCGCGACGAATATAGCTGGCTTTCGAGTGCAGACGCAGACTTTGGACTCGGCTTCGTTTTTTGCCGGTAAATCCGATGACGAGTTCGCCGAGGTGGAAATTGGACGATGATCGGACGCCGATGACTGACTCGACGATAAAGTGGGAGAGGCGACGACGCGGAAGGGATTTCAGTGCTTTCGATTTTTTTGGTGATTATACGTTTTTGATGGGTAATAGATGATTTTAGATCGAGAGATTGAATAAGAACTTGCAAGGTATATTATATTTCTTAGACAAATGTTTATTGACAAAGTTAAATTAAAATTATTATTAATTTTAAATAGATATAAATTTTAAATATTAATAAGTTAAGTTTAAAGAAATACAGCCATCAATACCTGGGTTTAAGTTAATTACTTTTTTAATGCGAATTCATTTACACGTCAAACGTTACGTTACGCGCAATTTTGATAGCATCTTTTAAAAATAAAAAAATTCTTCTTATCGTATAAATTTTTTAATTAATTGCAAGAGATTATGTTTGAAAAACGAACAAAAAAAATCTTTTAATAATATTACGTAATATTGGTCATCTTAATTAAAAAGTCCAAAGTTAGACTCATCCAGAAAAAACATTTGTTTTTATTTTGATTAAATTATAAAATTCAAAAATAGATTAACCACGTGTAGTTTGTTTTTTCTGGCAATCATTAGATTGTTGTTGTTGATCTTGTTTTTCTCTAATGTGCAACTGCAGCTTAAATTCCGGACAAGTACCGTATGACTAATTCTTTATTATTTCAGTTAATACTCGATTATCATTATTATTTGTCATTCTATTGTTGCAAACAATGAAACTTTATTAACGATCATTCGCTTTTAACAATGAGCGCACAGTGCATTAACGTTATTGCTTCTCATTGAAGGTGTCAATAACTTTAGACGTGTCACAATAATAATTGCTCATTATAGAGTAAGGTTTGTGAATTACTTTCGATCTTAATATTTACCCCCGAAAATTTTAACTGAACTCTTTGCCGAACGCGTTTTTATTATTCACTTTTAATCTTTTTTTTTTGTTTTTATTTAAATTTTCTGCATAAATAAAACATGTTTGATTCGACTTCTCGTGATAAAAAAATTAATTTGAATAAATAAACAATTCGCTGCTTAATTTATTCGCAAAGAAAACATCGCGGAAGACGAATCATTTAATTTTGCAATCGAGTTTTCTAAGCTTTCCTTAAAAACGTCAACAATAATCTATTCATATATTCATCACGATTACGGGAATCCCCAGCATTGGCCACGACTGTTTGACAGTGAGTTAGCCATAATACCAAAAGAGTCAATTAAAATAATATTCACAGAATAATGGTCTGGGATTCTCCCTCTCGTATCTATTCTCTATAAATATTATTAAAATAGCTATCAAGCACGAAACGAAGAACTGATATAAACAAGGATAAATATTCAACTCATACATCACGAAGATAAGCCGCGGAAAAAGCTTCCTTTAATTATTCAAATATTTTACGACTTTACACCCAAAGAGCAACGATCCCAAAAAAAAATAATTCTCAAAACGAAGAACCGACGTACCTGCCAATAAAACAATCCATAACGCCGCACGCGTGCCACTTCACCTCCACAGTCACTCCCAAGATGTGTAAACAAATCACGGGCGCGTGGAAAAAATAAAAAAAAATAATAACACAACGTCAGAGAGCAGCTCTCGCGCGAACTCTATCACCGTCTGCGTTCAATTAGCGTACTGGGTACGTCGGGCGCGTGTACTCGTATAATAAAGCGAGAGAGCTGTGCGGCCGCGTGAATTTTCAGCGCCGCGCGCGACCGCGAGCCGAAGCTCGCCCGCCGATCGCGTAACTCTCTCGCGGCTCGCTCTTTCCCCTTTCAAGGCCCCTACGCCGCGTGTTTATTGTATCTCTCTCCGCCGCTCTCTCGACGCGCCTTTTGTCACGCCGTTTTTTCAGCGGCAGGAGGCAGCAGGGGGAGGAAGGTGGCGCGGGGCTGAATTTTGGTGGGTTTGGCACAAGTTTCGGAGGGTGGAGGCTTGCCGCGGGAGATTTCGATGCGGAGAATTCGGGGACGACTGGGAAATGCGAGATTAAATGAAATATTTTAGCGGGGCTTCGCGAGGATTCTTGGGGAGGAATTTCCTTTGTTGGATGTTTGGCGGGTCGTTGCACCTTTTTTAAACTGGTTGAAGGCTCGAGCGCGTATAATCGGTTGTTCGCTAATTTAAAGATTAGTTATTTGCATGTGTTTAAAAGCGAGTTTTTCTTTTCAAAACTCGAGAGAAAGGTGAGTTTTTGTTTAAGTGACTATATTTTCAGTATATTTTGTATTTATTTTATATTAGTAGATCTTATCTCCGATTAAATTATATGAAATAAGGGAATTCTATCGATCGAAAAGTATTGATTTATTCTAAAATTTGATAACAAGGATAATAATTTTATTTCTATAAAAAATTTAAACATTTTATGCAGTGTTACGAATTGAAGGTAAACAAAAATCATTATTTTTCAGGAATGCCAAAAAAATTGTAGCAGGGTTCGAGAGATTGATAAATGATTTTCTCACTTGAGATTTTCTCGATTCTGTCGAAGGTCTGGTAATCTTCAACGCGAAGGGGAAAGTGGACCATTTATTTCGCCTGTTTCTTTTTGTTCTGACTGACCAACGCTTTTGTTGAAAAATAAGGAACGATCAATAGTAAGAAAATCGTTTTTATACATCTAAAGTAGTAGGGAGCCTCTCGATTGCATTAATATTGTTTCCTTATAAATTAGCTGTAAAACATTCTTGTATGTAGCTTAATATCAATGTTTTTTGATGACTTTTAGTAAGTAACGTTTGAAGATTGTGCATATATTTTTGTTAAAATTACTGTATTACAAAAGCATTAAGTTATGTTGTTAATGATTTTGGCAATTCAAAATACTATTTATTCTATTTCTAGGTACCTTTTATTACCGGTTATATAATATATGTTATGTTAAAGTAATAAAGTTCTTTTACTTAAATAAAGATATTAATTTATTACAGAGATTTTTTTTAAAAGAATTTTTTAAAAGAAAACTTTAACTTTACAACTTTAATCATTTTGAAAAGTTGAAAATAATGCTCGATACTTTTATTTTTTCAAATGAAAAGAATATAGCTGTTTCAAAATTTCAAAATCAAATTTTAAGTAAAGTTACAACAGATTAAGTGAAAGCAAAAATGATGCTACTCCTATTCACAACTCTATTACACCAAAAGTTCCAAAATAATCTCGCAATGCATCGCGAAGCGCAGAATAAGCACTTGACTAAACGCTCGGCATTCGGTCTTACAAAACAGCGAAAATCTCTGGCGTGGGATCGCTTTTTGGAGCTCCTCGAGCGAAGAAGCGTTTGAAAATTCGCATATATTTAGCAACAATTTCCTTAGTCATCGCCGAAAGCGAAAGTGATTGCCAAAAGGGAAGCGACGACTTGTGAATCGTTTCACAAATAGAACTTTCGATAGAGATAAATTATTGAGCGCTCGAGCCGATTTTACCCTTTGATTAAATTTAATTGGCTCGCTGCGGTGCGTTTAATCAACGTTAAACGTTAAAATTAATATTCCGTTTGCTGTAACTGCCGCTCTTTATTAATTTAATTAAGTTACTGGAGGCGCTTTCTGTCGAACGTCAATCACTGTGAAAGATTATAATTATTTATCAGATTACCATTCAAACAGCCACGTTTATACTTACTTATTAATAAATTGCCAATATATTGTAATTAGACGTTAATTGCAATTATATTTCTATCTATAGTGTATTATTTAGTTAGAATAATGTGTTCATTATTTCGGTAAAGTAGATTATACTATTATACTGTTTATAATATTATATATTAAATTGTAAATTTGCTAATTAATTAACCAAATGTGGAACATACATACATTAGATACAATAATACCGAAAAAAAATGTACCACGCCAATTAAAAACCATTTTCAATCCACAACAAAGTGCGCGACAAACCGCGATTTTCAACGCGATCCTCTCTTCGATGCAGAATCGCATCAAAATTCTTTGCCCAAGAAGCAAAACAAAAGTGCGAATTCAAACCGGGCGAACGTGCCAGCAGAGAGCGCGGCAAAAAAACTCCTGGCAAAAACGCGCCTCGCGTACACGTTGTCCGCGCGAATTTCCTTTCCCCCGCGGCGGAATACAAGCGGGTCTATAACCGCGCGAAAGACCGTAAAAGCTTTCCTTCATCCTGGCCTAATGCATTTTTCAGCCGTAAAACGCGGCCGCCTCTAGTACTTTAACAATGACGGGCGTATACTTTTCCTGGAGGTGCAGGCAGATTTGGAAGCGGCACTATTGCAGGTTCTGGGTGACAAATCGGTCGCTCGAACTCGGGGATAATTTTGACTGCGATGCCAAAATGAGAATAATAGTTTTGCGCAGAAGATTTGTGGTGCGGCTTCATCAGAAAATTAATATTACAAAACTGCAGGATTAATTGAATTTATGTAATACTTGTATGTGTGCCGTCTGCGATTCTCATATCTTACTTTTGATGTTTTCGCCAGATAATTTATAAAAAAGAATTTTTTTATCTTAGTCTTTGATTATTCATAAAAAAAATCTGTATACTATCGTTTAAAGAATTTACAATAATTTAATGCAACATTGTCAACTGAAAAAAAAAAATTGTCTCCCCACAGATCCAAAACAAAAACTCCAGGAAGCCGAAATTCTCGCTCGCGACAAACACCATCATTCACCGAAGCCGCGCGCTCGAAAAAAAGTGTCTCTCCGGCGTCCGCGCGTGCTTTGCCACCATCAGCGGGCGCGCAGCTGCTGTCGCGCGATACACAGCCACACGGGGAATCGCCGCGCGCCGAGAAAACGGAGGCTCGCGCGAGCGAAAGTCGCCGAGGCCGCTTCCTGATTCGTCGGCGTTTCGGCGCGAGCGCGATCGCGCGATCCCCCGATAGAGCTGCCGGGCCGCCGAGATCGCGCGATGCCGCCGCCTGCCCCGTCGTCAGAGGGGACGATGACACACTTGCGTAAGCGCGAGACGGGGCCTCGCTTTTTCTTTCTTTTTTTTTTTGCGTAAGTGCGTGCTCTTTTTTCAGGACGAACGATTTCGAGCGACGAACGGAGAGGCCGGGAGAAGGCTGCTCGGAGCGTCTTGAATTGTAGGATTTTTTAGGAAATGAAATTTTTGTAACAAATGTGTACTTATACTTCGGATTATGAACAATACAAACGAATGTTTAAAAATTGTTACTTCATTATCGAACGATTTGTCTTATTGGATAAAAAGAGTCCATGGCTTTGTGCTTGCAACTTTTTGCCCAAGTGTAATTTGAACTTTGTTGGAAGATATTTTATTGTTTACATGCTTATATTCTTTGTGTGCCATTGAGTAATAAAAACTTAATTGGCGAGAATGATAATAGCGCGAGTACGTGATTGATTGCATTCTAACGACGCAAAAAACGAATTGATTACTCCGAAGTTTGTGCGTCAATTGCCCTGATCTGATTATTTTGTAAAACAAAACAAAAAGATTCGCAAAGCAAAAGTGTGTATGAATCTTTGGGGAGAAGGTAAAATCAAATATTTCGCTAAGATCGAGCTAGAAAATTTAAAATTAACATTAACTCTTTCTAACCGAACGAAGCTTGTAAATATAAATTAATGCGCTTTTAAGAAAACTATACATATACGCCTCGAGAACTGCGGCTGCTGACTAATTAGTTAGCGTTACATAACAGAAACGCGTGCAGAAAAGTATGTACGTAACGTATTGCGCACATGTCATTCACATGTAATACAAGAAAAACCAGTACAGACTCTGTACCGTTTGAAAGCGTAATAGAATCTTTCACTTTGCAATCGGCTGCATCTGCTTGAATAAATGTTTTTAAAGAAAAGTCTGTTGGAAACTCGGAAGCATTCAAAAATAATACTGACTGACCTACTTCTTTATTGCAAGCGTGATAAAAGAACCTCATTTTTTTTTTAATCAAACCCAGTCTACACATCCATTTCCTATTTTTAAACGAGTATTCTTTGATTCTTGAGGTTTCTCCTGCGTTTATATTTACTAGACTAGACTGCCCGTAAAGCGCTTTCAGACAATTGATTTAATTTATCTGGGGCACCTGAGCGGGCAGCAAAGCCAATTGCAGAAAAACAACGTTTCCCTTTCAGACCTTAAACCGCTCGCTGCTGCCTTTAAGAGCAGCTGAAGGGAAAATGACAACTTAGTTTGACGAGAAAATTACCGCTTCAATTACTGTAATTCTGAAATTTTGCAATTTCTGAGCGTTTTATATCTCTTGCGGAATAGATGGTGCTTGCGCTCTAAATTACGAATATTGATTATTCATACACAAGATTTAGTAATAAAATTCTAACACAGATTCCATTATTCAAAAAAATTGATAGACAGATTCGTGAAATACATTTCAACAGACTTATAGTGTGCACAATTTATTTGTTTCTATATTTTTATTTAATTTTATACAGATATGTAAATAAATTACTGCAGTGAGAACTGTACACATGGTAATAATTAGTTCAAGAACAGAGAACATAACACTGTTTACTAAATTTGAGCGCATCTAATTTTTAAATACTTTTAACGACTAAAATTGTATCTTGAAATAATTAATTTTCTATATTATTATTAAAACGAAATTGAAATAGTCAAACGCTTAAAAAGTACTTAAATTCCCGTCCTTCGCTTATCTATCGCATTGTTTATCACCGCTCCGCGTTACATCCCATGCTGACGAACCTCTCGTCATTCCATTCGAAATTGCATCATATCGCCAGCGAAAAACCTCAAAACACGCGTCTCCTCAAAAACAAACCTCGCCTCCTGCCCGCCTTCACCTCCTCGTATACGAGCATTGCTCGCTTCGCAGGGGGGCATGAATGTATCCACTGCGCAGTCCGCTATCGGAGAAAAACAGCGGCTGCTCAACTGCGTAGTCTCCCGGCGCGCAAACACGGCGGAGGCTCGTCTCCGTTTCCCGGTTTTCCCGCGGGCCCCGGGAGGGGGAGTTCCGGCGCGCATAGACGACGCAGTCGTTTCACGGCCAGCTGAGTGTGTTGACACCGCTGGCTGGCCGGCCGTGCGGCGCCTGCTAACGGGAGTATTTTAGAGATGAGCACGTGCCGCAGGTTGGGCAACGTGTTGTTTTCGGAGATCGGTGTAGAAAGTGGGGGGGCTGCTGGCTTTCGAGGCGATTAGCGCTTTGTATGGTATGTATACTTGAGATTTGTGGGTTTTGTAGGAGTTTGCGGCATCAGTTTTCAGCTAGGATTTTTAATTAAGCGGTTATTTAGTTTGCTTTCAATGGATTTTTTTTTTTTATTAATAAAATAAATTTTTATAAATTAAAAAAAAAATAAACAAATAAATTGATATGAGTTTAAAATATTTCTGATAGACAGCTGCAATGCGTATGCATATATATGTATATTAATTTTTAATGAATTTCAAGTATTTATTACATAATAAAGGAGTTGAGGAAATTATCATTTATTGGATAATTTGAAATTGTCTAAAAATGTTAATGTTTTGAAAATCTAAAACGTCCAGCCAGTTTTTACTTTTTTTTTTAAAATAAGTTTTTTATTATAATAAAAACTAGTAGATATTACAGGTTGAATTCTCATTTTAAATATACAGACAAATTAATGAAGCATGAAATTAGGATCTGGACTAGGATTACGATTAATTTTTTCAGTGTTCTTTCGTAGCTTATATAAATATATTAAACATTTAGTTTCGTTCCAAGGTAACTGATTTATACACGGTCTCCCTTCTGATTCTGATTAAATGAAAAATAAAAATAATAACGATTCGACAATTATTAAAAAGTACCTTGATGACAAAAGATAAAAGAAAAAAAAACCTATATAAAAATTTTATATTTACTGAAGAGATCGACATATTTTTGAAGACAATAGCCTACAATTAATCATAATGATTTTTTTGTGTCGGAACAAAAGTATAGTTACTTACTTATCTTGAGTTTCAGTAAATAAAGTAATATTTTAGTTTCAGCATTTATGTGTATATCTCTGGCAAATGTGTAGAACTGAAAACAAGCTTTTGCAAGGCAGTCGTTAAAAATCAAGGAAAATAATTTTGAATAATTTTCAAAAGCATCAAATCCTGACTGCTTCTTTTGTTATTTCAAACCATACAATAGGTACTATTTTCGTTAAACAAAAAACCAATTGCAAACAGTAAAAAAATAAAATAAACCTTAAAACTAAAAAAAAACAACAACAGCCTTTCAAAATGTAAATAACTATACACAAGCATGACATACATAGGCGAGCATAAGTTACGTGTGAATACCACTTTTTACTCAGCGTTATCAAAAACTGTTCGTACAGTGACAACTTCGTGCGTTTCCATAAGCCATAACTGCGAGAAAATATTAGCAAAAACAGCGACCTTGCGGTCGGCGATCCGTTGAAGCACTTCCTATGTAATCTACTGTCCCCGTTGTACGAAGATTCTTTTAAAACGGATTTTCAACGAAAAATAAGGAACAATAAATGGAGATAATGAAAAAAATATTGTTTTCCCTTTTTGTTTAGAATAATTGATTTTTTAATGTAAACGTTTTCGAAACTCTTATCCGCTCGCTTTTTAATTAAAACTGCTTCAATTAGATTTGATATCTTTTTTATTTCGGAATTTTTAACGATATCAATTACGTTTTCCAGTTGATAAAATAAATTTCAAATTGCTCTGATAAAAAATGAACATATTTTAGATATTGCTGCTAAAATATTGGAATTACGCCTGAAAAACCATAAATCCGAGTAATTAATTCAGCTTTGGATGGTATAATCTCACGAGGCAAGGCTAACTCTTCGAAAATATCGCGAATCCGCATAAATTAAACAATCTATACACCTATCCGCCAGTGAATAATTCATGAATCTTCACAACACTTACGCGCGACTATACGCGGGAGAAAAAAAAATATACGTAACTTCGTCATCGTTTGGAGGCTCGACCAGAGAGAGAATTTGAAAAATGCCGGACCTTTCTGGCAATCGCGACCCTGAGCTTATATACGCTCACGCGATTCCTTTTTATGAATAAATTCATGGGTTCTAGAAGGTTGCGGGTCTTGAGATTTTTAATTATGTTTGCGCTCAAACGCTTCTATACTTTTTCTTTTTACTTTGAGAAAGAAGCGGGCGCGATTGTCTACTTTACGTGAAGTGTGAATTTAGAGGGAAGAAAGGAAGGGAAAAATCGAAGTCAAGGGAGGACGAGCGCGCGAGAAAGACTTTGAAGTATCTGCGAGAGTTGTATTTTGTAGATTAAAGAGAAAAACGTTTCTTGCGTAAAGAAACTTATCCATTATATTTTTATTTAAAATTGTTCGAATAAGTTAGTATAAAATTCGTATTTTCTAGGGTACTATAACAAAATGTATAATTTCAACTATTAAATTGTCATAAAAAATAAATTTTTGAAAATTTGACAAAAACAATATTGATTTATTCATCATA
>UCOM01000690.1:0-65256 GCA_900474385.1 Ormyrus pomaceus | reverse complement strand
GGGGGGGGGGGGGGGGGGGGGGGGGGGTTCGAGAAAGAGACAAGTTTTCGTTCGTTGCTGCTGCCGCTGGAGAGAAAGGGAGGGAGGCAATCGTTCGAATTACCCCGGAGGTGTGCTGCCGTTTCTGCTGCCTCTGAGATTGGCGAATTCCCACTGGATGCGCCCCGCGGCTGCCGCTGATCGAAAATGGACCGAAGACTCCGAGTGTGTGCGCTGCGAGGGCTGTAATTGCACGGCGCTTCCGAAGTGAGGAGACTTTGAAATAAAAATCAGGTGGCTGCAATCGCTGCTACTTTTACTTATCGATGTCCGTGAATTTTTTATGGGCCTCTTGCTTTCCTTTACAAATACATTTTTTATCTTTGATTCAGAAAACGTTTTTTACATTTCTGCTTAACTACGTTTGTTTATAAACAAAGTCATTATAAAAAATTCTGTATCCCGTATAAAGGAAACATATTTTAAAAAGTAAAATTTGAAAAAGAGAATATTTTTAAAATATTTTCAAAATGTTTTATTTATTTTTTTATATGCAACTAGTTGAACATTTCCCTAAAAAGTCACCACTATTTAATGAGTAACTTTTTTATTTATTTTTTAACTTAATAAGAAGTAAAGCTTTTAAAGAATTCCAAGTAATTTATGTACAAAGTTTTAAAATAGAAAAATTTCTAAATAAACGCAAATAATACACTCAAATAGAAACAAAATTTTAAGTGTTTAAATATCTTGTTTCACATAAACAATAAAAGCAATAAATAAAAGAAAAATTAAAACATGCATTAACTCTTAATTACTTTCACTGTATATTAGTAGGCAATGAAACAGGAATTTTTTAAAGAAAAGAAACTGATTTAGGTTTTTTAAAGAATATATATTTAAATAAAAAGTCAGAAATACTAGTCAAAATTATTTATTATACCACAAAGTTAATAAATTAATCTTGACTGGCATCCACATTTTCCGTTTGCAAACCCTTGAAGGTGGCAACAGGGATGTATGTCACGAGTGTGTACAGTTTATGTGCTGAATCTTCATCGTCATTCCTTCTCCTGCTCAAGCGAACACGGACACGGAATGGGACATTTCTGAAAAACAAAGGTTATTTATCTGTTATTGTTGACTTTTTTATCATTTTGACCTTTTTAGCTTTTTAAAATAAATATATAAAAAAGATTAAATCAAACTTGTCATTTACAATCTTTAATTAATTTTAATTACATGATTTAGTTGCAATGTATTTATAAACTATTTATTTATTGTGAAAAGTATGTACTTATAAGCTATTTAATTTTTGTAAGAAGTATTTAATAAAGACTTTAATTTTGTTTTTAAAATGCCTTTCTGAAGTAAACTTAATTATTTCAAATGTACTTCAAAATCAGCTTAATGTAAATTTGATTAAAATCTTTTGATATTGAAATCATAAAATTATCTGTTTATATAAACTTAAATTTGTATACAATGTAATTTCTCATGCATTAAGTAATTTACCTAAGAAATTGAAATTTCTTTTTCTATCCGTCTGTTTTAGCTTGTAATTTTCAAGAATTTAAAACTTGAGTCTTACCTGATTCCCTTGGACCAAAGTTGTTTGTTAAGTCTAGTGTCAATCCTGACATCAGGAGTTCCCATCTGTTTTTCGGCAAACTTCCTGATTTCTTTGATTGCTCTGGGTGCACGTTTCTTGAAGCCTACACCATGTAACCTCTTGTGGAGGTTAACTGTGTATTCGCGGGTAACGACATCGTCGATACGAGGACCTTTTTTCTCACCAGTCTTTGCTCTGGCCATTTTGCCTGAAATAAGCAGAATAGCTATTTTTAGATTTATTGTATTTGGTACCTGTTTCACCCCTAAAACCGACAATCGTAATCAAAGACACTGCGTTTACCAACTACTGTCAAAAAATAACATAACCTAAATTTGTGCCTAAACAGTTATTAGAATATATTTTTGTTGTTAAAGATTAAAAGAAAACAATAACTCTCTGTTGATTTAAAATAAAAGTATATAAGCAAAAAATTACTGTGGTACACTTTGGAAAAATATGTAAACAGTTAGCGCGGTTCACGTGAGATTAATAATCACAAAAATGCCACACAAAAGTAACAAAATATTATCAAATATAAGTTTGGAAAGGTTTTGGCAATCTGATTTATCGATTGTTTATCGCGAAAGGGCAAAATTTACATCGATGTTTTACGATTTTGTTGAACAAAAATTCCCTCGTTACCTCTCCGATTTGTGAATTTACACGAAAGAACACTTCCACCTTCACGCCGCGTTCGCAAACCCGTACTTTCTCGTTATCGTTAAGTCTATTTCCAATAGGCGACTTGAGTATTAATTTTCAATAATTTTATAATAAATATTTATAAATAATGTTAATTGTTATGTTTATTATGCATAAAATTAGTATTTTTAATAAAAGTAATTATTTTATAGTTTTCTTATTATATAACACTTTTATTTTTGTTTATAAAAATATAAATGTTTTATTAGTATTATGAAATTGTGATTTAGAAGATTTTAAATAAAAATTTAACAAATTGGTTTAAAATAAAAAATATTTTTTTTATTTATAAAAATAATGTTAAAAAATAGTTAACTATAGTTCATGTAGAGTTTCAATAATAAATTTTATTTAAATGTTTCAAAATTTTGTTAATTAAGATAAAAAAAAATATTTGTTTTATTAACTCAATTAATTATTAATTTAACGCAACAAATAAATGAATTTATTTATTATATACGAATAAAAAAACTTGTCCAAATCTGCGATTTATATGAAAATTTTTTCTGTAAAATTAATTTTTTAAATATTTTAAGATTCAGAGAAACATCGTCATAATAAATTTATAACAACAAAAATCTCAACTTAATATAACGTAAGCAATTATTATAATTATATACGTTTTTAAATAATTAAAAAATTTTAAAAATTTGAAAATTACTGGGCGGCTTTACAATGATATATTTTTCGTTCCGAGATTTTTTCGAGTGCGTTTATGAACGCAAGGAGTCATGTACGCTGCGCTGCGGCAGACGAAGAAGCTGGGCTACGCGCATGTGTGTGGCGAGTGGGAAGGAAACTTTGGTCGAAATAATGGAGTCTGTTTAACCTGCGGGCGATGTTGTGTCGCGCTTGAAATTTTTTAATTAAAGAGCTACGCAGGGGAAAAGAGATCACTTAAAACATAGCAGGAGTTAGTGCAGGATTAAGCGCGACTCGAATACCACAGTTTATACAAGATGCCGGCTAACAAAGCCTTAAACGCCGACTTGTGGAAGTCATGGGATAAACAAGGGAAAACTGAATTGTAAGTCAAGTAGGCACTCAAAAAAACAGAGTTAAACCTGTGGCGAGGAGTGATAGAGGCGCGTGATTTTTTCTGTCCTACCTGATCAACGAAAGTGAGAAAAAGATTTTCGTTTTCGGCTTATATATATTTCATGTAAAAGAGTTGACGGTCCGGTTAAAATTTCGGTTAAGTCTTGCGCGAGACGCTGCGCGTCTCACTCGACGCAGCGATAGCTTTCTACTCACTGTTTTGATCCTTATTATCATCGGTTAATTTGTCAATTAACGACTGTTCGCAGCCTCAAGTTTATCAAACTCAAGCATAAGGAAGGCAACACTGCAGGTGAGTTTTTGTTTGTTTACTTATTTGAAGTTGCAACTTGCAAAAAACTTTGTTGAGCTAATACAAATATGATTTGCAGAATGGAGGCGAGGATTGTACGAGCTAATCTTGAATGGGATTCAAGGAACCATAAAAAGGGATGGAGTTGTTGTGGCCCTGGCTGAACTTGTTGTAAGTATATATTATTTTAAACTCAACGATTCTAAAGTAAATACAGTTATAGTTAATTCAAACAATTTTACAGCTTGCCTTGGATGGAGCAATACCTTCAACAATTGTGGATCTTTTCACTCTTATCGATGCAGAGGTCCAAGGAGAGAATAGGAGTAATTTTTATTACATTGTCAAAGAATCAGAAAAGGTAACAATAAGGAATGCCACTTGATTATAATGAATGTTTGATAAGTAAGTATTTATTCAATTCAACATTACTTGATTTTTTCTTTTGGTTATAGTTTCTTACAGATCGAATATTAAAAGAACGCCTCGATATTGATACACTTCAAGAAGTAGGAACATTGAAAAATTTAAATTTTCAGACAAAGTTTATTAAAGTTAAAACAAAGCTTTAGTATGTATAATAATTAACATACATAATTTTTTTTTTGTTTACATTCTTAAGTGATATTTTTAAATCTTGTTTTGTAGCTACAAGCAAAAGAAATTCAATTTATTTCGGGAAGAAAGTGAAGGTTACTCTAAACTAATAGTAGAACTGAATCAGCAGCGGTCAGAATCAGAAGTAGATTCTGTATTAGAAATAGTTAAATCCCTTATAGGTATGAAATTTTATCGTAAACATTTTTTTGTATATTTTTGATATTTTTATTACATAATAAAAATATGGATTTCAGGGTACTTTAATCTTGATCCCAATAGAGTTCTTGATATAGTCTTAGAAACTTTTGAGAATAGACCTCAAGATGATGCTTTATTTATACCACTTTTAAGATCATACATGAGTGATCATCAAGTGTTATGTGAAGTATTAGGATTTAAGTATTGTTCTACCACAAATGCAACTCCTTTCTCTTTACAAAAAGTCACAGCTTTAATGCTTCAGCATGGAGTTATAGATTTAGATGACATATTACCTTGGCTTACTCCTGATGACAAAATTATAATCAGGGACTATGACAATGACATGAAACAAGCCAAAGAGTATGTAAGAAAGATGAACATCATTTCAACAAAAGATAAAGAAGATGAGAAAGAAGAAAAAGAAGTAGTTGTGGTACTTCTCATATTATTTATATACACATTTTTAGTTTGCTTCTATTATATTATTCTTATTTATTTTATTCATCAATAGGATAAATACTCAGCAAATCAGAAATTTGGACTTTGTGAGGCTCTTTTAGAAGTTGGAGCCTGGGATGTGGCATTAAATCTCTTTAGTAAACTTCCAGATTACTCCTTAACTGATCAAAAGCCAATTGCATTGGCTCTTTGTAGAATGATCCATGCACTTATAGAACCAGTTTATAGAAAGTACGTTAATACAAAACTCTTGAAAAAAAAAAAAAAAAATGCGTAAAAGTGACCGATTTTTCCCTATGTAGAAGTAGTATTCTTTATGATTTATATTGATTATTGTTTTATCTTTAATTTTTAATGAAATTAAAAAATTGCAAAAGAAATTAAAATTTTTTATAAGAAAACGATTTAATTTTCATAACCAAGGGCAAAGTTGGTCACCTTTATTGTTTAAAGTAAAAAAAATAAAAAATTAAATTTATCCATTTTTATTGAAAATTATTCTTATAAAACTAAAATAATCTTATAGGTATTGCATAATATCGCCTAAGCTACCAGGACGAAAAGTTGAATTGTTAAAGAGTCCACTTGCACCAAAGTCATTGAATCGTCTTGAAGACATTCATGATCGCCTCTTACCAATGCTTATAGCGCTTGGTCCTAATCTACATCACGATCCCGTTTTAATGTACAAAATAATGCGTCTGTGCCATACATCGATAAAGCAGTGTTCATTGGATTCCAACAAGTTGCCAAATGATAAAGATAAAGCCCTTTACTGCGATGTTATAACAATTCTTGACGTAGCTCTTCTTCCGTCCCTGTCCTTTATGGACTGTAATTGTTGTGTAGCTGAAGATATTTGGAATATTTTAAAACATTATCCGTATCAGAATCGGTATGCATTATACGCGAGATGGAAAAACGATACGCCTCTACAGCATGCTGCGTTGTTAAAGAAACGCGCCGATGCTCAAAAGAAAATTAAGAACGTTATCAAAAGGGTGAGCAAAGAAACAATCAAACCCGTCGGAAGGTCCATCGGAAAACTGACTCACTCATCACCTGGTGTACTTTTTGATTACGTGATTATACAAATCCAGCTTTATGATAATTTAATAGGTAAATTAAGACGTTTATCGGTTGTTACCGATTTCAAAATAAATCTCAAAAGAAATATTGAACTAAAAATTAAATTTATAATTTTAGGACCCGTCGTCGATTCACTTAAATATCTCACAAATTTATCCTATGACGTTCTTGGATATTGTTTAATAGAAGCATTGGCAAGTGCTGAAAGAAACCGATTCAAGCACGATGGAACTAGTATATCTTTGTGGTTGCAGTCACTTGCATCATTCTGTGGAGCCATTTTCAAGAAATATAACATAGAATTGACAGGACTACTACAATATGTAGCAAATATGTTAAAAGCCCAAAAGAGGTATTTTTAAATATTTTTTGTAACTTATGTATTTATATTATTTAGTTTATTTAATTGTACCGACTATAAAGTCAGTTTCAAAGAAAAAAAACTATTAATATTTTGTATCTTATTAAAATCGCTTATTTATTTTTGTATTGCGTCGAAACTTTAGACGTTATTAAACGTTCCGTGAGTTATAATGGTTCTATGCTTTAGCAGTTCTGGTAACAAGAGGTTTTGATTGCATATGAAACTTTTAACGCCTTCTCGAAAATTACAGATCGGCGATCTGAACCGAAGACACAGTTCGGGCGATCATCGACCCTTCCGTGTATCCTTCCGTTCTAAATAGTGCTTTGATTGTACCGAAAGACATTATACGAATAGACATTTGTTGGTGAACTGTTGAAAATGACTTTACGTGTTTGAAAGTGTTTGAAAAGGATCAATAAAACGCGTTCCCATTAGCGATAAATACCATAAACGAGAAGTTAGGGAAGTTCGTTCTGTTTTTAAATTATAAAGTGAGAAGTTTCTGAACTCTACATTTTAAGAATCAAGATCTGAACACTTTCATAAATTATTTTGAGTTTCATTGCTTTTTATTTTCTACATAACGTTGCTATGGTGAAACTAATAAAAACTTTATATAAGAAATCTTCAATCAACGGCAGAATATTACAACGATTAAAAGCCGTATTTTTCATTAAAAATAAAATCACTAAACTTTATAAAATAAAAATCTATCAAATAATATTTATAAAATTCAACTCGTACTTACGCTAATGTAACGGGTGATCCTTGGGCTTCCCAATCTCATCGAAAGTATTTTCATTAAAGGTGAGAATCTGTTGTGTACTTTTCTCATTTACAACAAACATTGCTAAATTATTGTATATATAAGTTGGATGTTTTTTTTTTATATTTTAGTGCTACAAAATTAGCAAATGCGATGAGAATTGGGAAATCACTTTTGTTAATGAAAAAAATATAATTATTGCAAAGGATACGGAAAGAAATGGAAAGCTGGAAAGATGAAGCGCGTGCCAGTTTTCGTCGATGGAGTGAACTTAATACTGTTTGATTCATCGACGACAATAAGTGACGATAAAATAGGCATTTATTTAAACTTGTTAATTTTAAAATTTAACAATAAGCTAACAATTTGCTTTTATTCTCTCACTTCCGAGAATAACATTAATTACTTACACATGAAATTAATAAGGTTTACACGAAGGTCCTTTTTTTTTTTTTTTTTTTTTTTTTTTTTTTGAAAAAAAAATTTTGCGAAATATACTCCAATGTTATTTAAAAGAATATTTTCTCTTTTAATTATTTATCTGAAAATAAGGTGGTATTTTTACATTTAAATTATTTATTTTCCAGTTTGGATCTTCTGATTTTGAAAGAAATCGTTCAAAAAATGGCAGGCATAGAAGCTTCAGAGGAATTAACGGCTGATCAACTGGATGCTATGGCTGGTGGTGATCTCTTGCGGATCGAAGTAAATAATATTTGTATTATCGATTTAAACATTTATTTTGTAAATAATTTTTAATTGAAATGAAATTTCTTAGGCTGGTTACTTCAGTCAAGTTAGAAATACCAAAAAGTCATCCCAACGTCTAAAAGAAGCTTTAGCTGAACACGATTTAGCTGTTGCTCTCTGCTTGCTCATGGCGCAACAAAAACACTGCGTTGTATATCGAGAAACAGAACAATCTCATCTGAAACTTGTTGGTAAGTAATAATATTTATTGCGTACTCTTTTTACTATATATGTATTAAATTATGGATAATAGAGAAACGCTTGAAAAATCTTATTTGTAATAGCAAGATTTTGATAATTTTGCAGAAATAATTCATTAAATTTTAACATTCAATAAATCTTGTTTTATAGGTAAATTATATGATCAGTGTCATGATGCATTAGTTCAGTTTGGTACATTCTTGGGATCAACAATGACTGTGGATGAGTACGTTGAGAGATTACCATCCATTCATTCCATGCTACAAGACTATCACATTCACGCAGATGTTGCGTTCTTCCTTGCGAGACCAATGTTTGCACACGCTATAAATGTAAGAAAAAATATGAGATTTATATAATATAAAAAATTCAATATATTATACAATGCTCAAATTATTTTTTTCTTGTTTAGATAAAATATGATTCTCTCCGTAAAGCCGATCCAAATTACAAAAAAATGTCTTCTTCCGTAAAGCAAGCAAAATATGCTGAAGCAGCACAAGCTGTAATGGCACCAGTTGCACAATCTGTGCGGCCTTTGCATCCTCTTAAAGTTTGGGAAGATATTTCACCTCAGTTTTTAGTAACCTTTTGGTCTCTGTCAATGTATGACTTATACGTACCTGCAGACAGTTATCAACGCGAAGTTAATAAATTGAAGCAACTTGCAGCCCAGGCTGCGGATTCCAAAGATTTGGTATGTTATATGGTTAAAACATTTATATTTTTAAATAAAATAAATTTGATAATTTTTTGATTTGGTGATTATACATTTGAACATAACTTTTTTTTTGTAATGACGTAGACTGCAAGTAAAGGAAAAAAAGAACAAGAAAGGTATAATACTTTAGTGGACAAATTACTGGACGAAAAGAAAAAACAAGAAGAACACGTAGAAAAAGTTCACGCTTATTTAAGGTAATTTAATAAAATTAAAATTTATGATTTTTATTGACTTAATTTTGAATTTAATTTCATGATTATTGTTTATAGGCAAGAAAAAGATTCTTGGTTTTTATCAAGAAGTGCAAAATCTGCTAAGAATGAAACAATTACGCAATTCTTGCAGTTATGTTTATTCCCCCGATGTACTTTTACAACCGTAGACGCTATGTATTGCGCCAAATTTGTACATACTATTCACTCATTAAAAACAGCAAATTTTTCAACTCTTCTTTGCTACGACAGAGTGAGTTTTAAATAATTATTGATGAAAAAAATTTGATTTTATCTATTAACTCACTTAATTTTTGTTTGCATTTCATTTTTAGCTCTTCTGTGATATTACATATTCAGTAACATCTTGTACAGAAAATGAAGCACATCGTTACGGAAGATTTTTATGTGCTATGCTTGAAACCGTCATGAGATGGCATTCGGAAAAATCTATATTCGATAAAGTAATACACTGATACACTATTTATTATTTCATGTTGATTATTTTTCTATTTATTAAATGTTAATTTAAAATTGTAGGAATGCAGCAATTATCCAGGATTTGTAACTAAATTCAGAGTAAGCAATCAATTTTCAGAAGCCAACGATATGGTTGGGTTTGAAAACTATAGACATGTTTGTCACAAATGGCATTACAAAATCACAAAAGTAATAGAAAATTTCTTATTAACTAAAAAAATTATTATTTAAATACGTTATTATAATTAATATAACATTTTCAGGCAATCGTCGTCTGTCTTGACTCCAAAGACTACGTACAAATTCGGAATTCTCTGATTATATTAATCAAGATATTACCGCATTTTCCAGTTTTAGCTAAACTTTCTCAAATCCTCGAACGAAAAGTGGAAAAGGTTCGCGATGAGGAACGTAACAAAAGACAGGACCTCCATGTTTTGGCTACATCGTATTGTGGACAATTAAAGGCTAGAACACCGCAAATGATTCGAGAATCAGACTTTCATCATGTTGGTGATAAAGTAAGTTTAATCTTTGTTTAATGGCAATTTATTACTGCTGTAATTTTTTTTAGCAAAAATTCTAATGTATTTAATTTTTAAAGGCGGCTAAAGCGTCTGAATCAGCTAGCACTGAATCCAGCGCTGATAAAGTTAGTAACGGTGTATCTTCCAAAGATATTAACAATGGAGATTCCCGTCCTGAAAAAGAAAGCAAAGATCAGCAAAGAGAAAAGCGTACGACGAGTTCTAGCACAACGTACCAGTAAGTACTTCTTCTTCTTTGTAACTTACGAATGAATGAACGAGTGAAGGTAAAATTATATAAATTTTGTATAGTTTTAGAGCTCTAGAATAATTCATTATAAACATTATAAACATTGTAACCATTATGTTATATATCTTTGCACAAACAAAATTAATTTAATTATCTACTTCTTTATCTATTTACTTTAAAAATTAATATATAATGAATAACTTGTTTTAGCGAAAGTTCCGAAAAAAGTAGAAAGAGAGAAGAAACCAGAGAAACTTCTGAAACAAGAGAAAAGTATTCCAAAAAGGAGGATTATAAGGACGATGAAGTAGCAGATAAGAAAGACAGAAAATATTATAAAGTAAATCTACAAAAAATCGTAGCTTTACAATTAATTTTTTTTTAAAATAATTAACTATATTTTTAATTTTGCAGGACGATCACTATTACAGTGGATCAGCAGACAATTTTGATCGAGACCTTTCTAGCGTTTCGAATAGCAGTACAAGTTCAGGACAAATGGCAGATGGTACTGACAGAGGTAAAATATATATTTTTATTTTATATATATGTACATATAAGTTTTTTAAAATTCAGTAATTTTTATTTGTTTAATGATATTTTATTACGATAGTTCTAGAAACCAAGCGAAGGAAAGTAGAAAGTATTCCAAAGGTTAGAACATCTAATTTTTATTATTTTTGAATTATTACATTATCAATATTTCAGAAAATTAATGTTAAAAAACTTGTTTAGGAAACTAGACGAACAGAAGTAACTACAGAAAAGAAAGAGCGTTCTTCAGCCAAAGCCAAAATGCGTGAAGAACAGAAGGAACTGCGGAGGGAAAAAAAACTTGGCAGGAAAAGGGTAACTAATCTAAATATTTATTAAATTAATTAAAATTTATATAATTGAACAACTAATTTTATATAAATATTAATTTTAGGATAGAGGAGACGAAATCGTACCAGCGGAACAGAAAAGAAGAAAAGACGATGACCGGGGTTCGTGAATCAAGATTTATTGATTTTTATTTTATTTTTGCAATATACAATGTTATGAATAATTGTTTTGTTTACTATTATGTTTATGTTTTAAAAACAAAAATATTTAATCTTTATTTAAGTGAATTTTAGTAAATATAGATTTTGTTAAAATTATTAGTAAAATTCCTTCCTTTCAGCAAAAGGAACCCATCAAAATGGAGATTTGCCTGAACACAGAGAAAAACATCACTACAGCAAGGTCAGTAAAAAGGATACAAAAATTGTACGTTCTCCCTCACATTTCAAGCGCTTAATCATCATTAGCAAATTAGGTTTTTTTAAAGATTCTTAAATTTTTACATTCGCATGGTCTCTGATTATCTAAACAACCAATTTGAGCACAAACTGCATTTATAATTGGAGTTCACTATATAAAATCACGTTGTTTGCTATTTTAATGAAAAATTTTGAAAAATTTTAGAATGGAAATTCAGTTCATTATGAAGTATGAAGAGAATTCAGAGAATGGCTTGATCATGGAAGCCGATATTATTTAAAATCATTATCATATTTTTTACCATCAAAACGAATCTGGATTTCGATTCTCAATCCTTGTTGATTGCCACATTTAAACTACTATATTTAATATTTTTCAATCATTTCTTTCCACTAAATCACGTTTTCCATTTGCGTGTCTTTTTTTCGCATATGTGATAAATTAAAACGTAAATTCCTGACCATTTATCTAACAAAGTCTTGCTTGGGCCCTTAGTTCTCAAAAACGTCCACCTCCGGTGCATTGAAAAGACGAATCGGGAGACAATGACGAGAGATAATTTAGGTGATCTAACTTTCTGCTTGAATTACCCGTTGATTACATTAAAAAATCTACTTGTACAAGCAGAAGCGAAAAAAGATAAGTTTTCAATTGTATCTATTTTCAGGAAAAGTCGCCGTACGCGAAGGAGCGAACACACGAACGAGAGGGACGCGAAACCCGTGACAAACAATATCCTTTAATACTTGCTTGAATTGCAACGCAATTTAATTTTTTGGTGTGCTTTTGCTTAATTTTTGCTTTGTTTTTCCTTTAACACGATTAAGGGTCTTTTTTATTTTCATTTTTTTAATTATTTGCCCTCTTTATTTTTTTATCGATTATTTTATTTTTATTTATTTGCATTTTCTTTTAAAAATTGGCATTGTTTTATTTTTTGTTTTACTTTCTTATCTGTCGCATTTATTTTTTGTGTTAAAAGAATAAAAGAGATTTTTCTTAACTGATGATTACTAGGAGAAGTTCTGATCCGAAACGAAGATGATGCAAAACCATGGATGGAATTTGACTTACATTTTATATTGCTACGTTTGAATGTTGTATGTAATAAAGTTAGAATTCAACACGTAATAAAACTAAAGTAGTGATCAATTTGTATATTACGTTTACGCCCACTTTTATATATAATAAAAAATAATTTCAAACGAATAGTTTTACATCGTTTTTTATTTTATTTGTACTTTACACAGTCTTGTATGTTCGATTAGAAAAATATTATTCACCTAAATAAAATATACTGTACAATCACTGTGATGAATTCGTAATAAAATTAAAATAATTCTGATCAGCCTTTATACTTTTTTCCTCCAAACGACGGAGTCGTGTTCTTGCATCCTGAAGAATATCTTCTGTTGAACTACTCTCGCTAACTACGGTATTACTATTAACAATTTTAATGATTGAAGAAGATACTTCCATGCCGTGGGAAGTTTTTAACTGCGTTTCTTCAAGTTTTCGCGATAAATATACAACTTTATTCGTTAATTGTTCTATCCGTGACTGTTGCTCCTGCACAAGTCCATTCAAATCCTTCTTTTCTTGGTGTAAAAGATCTCTTTCGTTCCGAGAAGAAATAAAACTTTCGAAATCCGTTTGTATTTGAACATCTTTGACATTGAGATTACAACTTTGATTCGTTTCTGGAATATTTCTTTTTACTTTTGAGAGTTCGTCTTGTAATTTTTTTAGATTTCCTTCAAACTGTCTGTAACTATCGCGTTCTTTTTCTAATCTGTAAACAGAAATTAAAGTTTATAATATTTTATAGATAAAGAATTCTTAAGAGCGGCCCTTTGCTCAAGTGGTTAATAAGGCATTGGTTTTTTTTTACTTCTAGGTAAAAAAAAGGTTCGAATCCGCCCGTCAGTCTGAAAATTCTGGAGACATTTCAAAATAATGTTTACCGGATTTTTGGCGGCAGAAATTGTTGACCGCAATCACTTTACAGAAACAATATTTGTACCAAAATCTATACTGACTGTAGTTAATATGCGAAAGGGGGATACGATTTTAAATAATTAAATAAAAAAAAAACAAATGTTTACTATTTTAAACTGTATATATTATATATTTGTAAAAATGGATAATAAATCTTTTCAATAGTTCATTTTTGACAATACCTACAGTCTTTAACTTACACATAGGTTGCTTCAGATTTCACTATAATAAAAAATTTGATTTACAAAAATATAAGAATAATTTAATAAGTACCTATTTGCCTCTTGAGAAAGTAATTTTTCTCTCATTGTTAATTCGTTTTCTTTATGTAAAATCCTTAAATTTTCTTGCTTCTTATTTTCATCAAATTCCTTTTCTTTTATACTGTAGTTCTGAATTAATGTCTAAATATAAAGTTGTTAATTCATATTAATGTAAATTGCTATAAATAATTTGAAATTTATAGATAATAATAGAAAATACAGTTTTTAAAAATTTACCTGTGCCTGGTCTAACTTTTGTTGTAGAATAGATAGTTGATTTTCCATGATTATAGTTTGCTCCTTTAATTCAGTTTCTTTTTGTTTTAATTGAGCATCAAATAAACTTTTTTGATGAATTAACTTTTTTTTAGCTGCTGAAATCTTGCGTATTTCTCGGTATATACTTTCTCCAGTTGCTACAGTTTGTACACCCTGAGAGTAGATACTTTTAGATTCTGATTGCTTTTCAGTACTGACAGAAGTATCATCTCTTGTTCGAATATATTGCAATATACAAAGTAATAAAGGTACATCATTTTCTTCATAATTTTTTATAATACTTTGACCTTTGGTTTTCATGGGTTCTATACCTAATGTTTCTAATGTATGACAAACATAGTCATTTTGTAGTTTTTGTCGAGTGTTTGTACTATTTTCTTCATCGCTGCTCCTTAAGTGTTTATTAAAATTAACTAAAAGTGGTGCTTCACTGGCAAATACTGATAATGTGTACACGTAATTATGGTTCCACAAATACTCTGCAATAAGTAAATCATAGACATATTGCTTTGCAGATCTAGGAGTGTTACTATTCAATTTTCCATTTAAATCTTTATTTTTTAAGGCATTTACTAAGTTGTGCCTAAGATGTGTTCGAATATTTGAAATAATTCCGCACTTGTCAAACCTGTAAAAAATTATTTTTAATTTAGTACAAAACATAAATATAAACATAACCTATTCACTAGATTTGCAGAAACGATTTTCGCCATTAAATAAATAAAATTTTCAAACATTTTTACCATGAATAAACAGTGGAACAACATTCATCTTCCATTCCGTAGTTTATAGCATAAAAAATATAAAAACTACATATAATTATTTACGTAATAAGAACACCATAAAACTTCACTACACAACAAACATAACTGTTAGTCAAGTTCAAGCCAGGGGGTTGGTTGAATAGACAGGTGGAAAACAGATGGTGTAATGAAATCATTACGGTATTACATTGATTTTAATAGAAAATATACATTTTATTTGATGCTTTAATATTTTACTAATAATATTTGATTTTTATAAATATTATAAAAAGTATAATTTATAATAAATCATATCAATTAAAAAAAAACTGAAAATAGAATAATTAAAACTATTCCTAACAAAGAACAAGTATTTCTAATTGATGAATTGCAGGGCATTCCAAATGATGTAGATTCACAAGCACAAGCTTCAACATCATAACCTCTAATCTGAAAATATTTCATATTATTTGTCAATTTATGTAAATAAAGGAACAAATGTAATTGTATGTAATTATTAATATAAATAAATTGTAATATGCAAGCACCAAGCAAGACTTACTTTTTGGGTGTAACAGCCTGAGTGGATAGGATTAACTATATCTGCAATTAGTTTGCCACAAAAATGTGAACTGTTAACAACTGAATTTAAAAAATTAAATATTAATAATGTTAACATTAGAGGCAATAAGAAATTAATAAAAAAGAATTTATATTTGGAAACTTACCAGCTCCATCGTACTTATAAGTGTATTTAATGCAACTCAGTTGAGGTCGGAGAAGACAAGTAAACTTTTCGCTTTTACTTCTTCCCCAGATTTCAGTATAATTTGGATTTGTTTGACTAACTAAAACATAGTTAGTAATTTTATAAAGATTTAAACGTTTTAAAATATTTTTTTATAAAAACCTTTACTTTCAAATGGTTTAATACAAGGAATGTCTTTATATAAATCTGATGAACAATTTTTCTCTTGTTCTTCCTCATATGTTGAACCAAGCCAAGAAAAGTGAAAACAGTATGATTCTGGTGGCTTTGAAGTTCTGTTTGAAACCTCCAATCCTATTTTGAGAAGTAATATGCAAATTTTCATAGATAAAGGATACAAAATTAAAGACTAAAATTTTTTTAATTTACCTATAACACTATAGAATACAAAAGGTGCAATAAATATTAAATACTTCATTTCATTAAATTTTAAATATTAGTATCACAAATAGAAACAATAATGTCAAGAAAAAGGAACTACCTAGATATACCCAATGATGCTTTATACATTATCAGTTTTCTGATAAGTTATCTAGCAATCTATTGATGAATAAGGATTTAGGTGCAGCACAATGATTAATACGACATATATTGTAACATTATAAATCTATATTTTTACTTTTATTTTTTTGACAATTTCTACCTATATCTGTAAAAATATAAATATTTAAGAAATAAAAAAATTCCTTATTATTATTAAAATATGCAATGTCAATTCAAATGGCAGTACTCTGAGCGCATGTAATTGGCCTTGAGTTAGAAAATTTGCTAATGTTGGGATACATAGATGAATGAATAATTTACATTTTGTAAGTATAAATATGCACTGGTGAAAAGTATTATAGTATCTAAAAAAGATTTTCAAAATAGAGAGCTAAGAGTTTTATAAACATTAAGTATAAATATATATAAATTTTTTTATCTTTGACTTTTTAAATGCGATTTTATAAAAATAGATATTCAAAACTCGTCGTGGTGCGTTAAAGCACGACCGAAATCCGTTGCTTGTGATCCCACAAAAATATCATATTTTTCTAAAATTTCTTCCTTTGTTAATTTTTGGTCCGCATCAGAGTCAGCTTCATATATTAAGTGACGTGCCTCTGCTTCAGCATGATCAAAGTCATCTGGTAAGATCCAATTTCGTACCTTAAATAAAAACATATGCATTAAATTTTATTTAAATACAAAATCTTAATGAATGAAAGACAATGAAGTTAAAATCATAATCATTACTTCTTTATCATCCATGAAGCCATCTCCATCTTTGTCTCGATGAGATGAAAACTGTTCCTGTTCATTTTTTACCCATTCTGGTAATTCTTCTCCTTCTCCAACATTTGGAAATAAATCACCTTAAAAGGATAATGAATTATAAAAATTTTAATCTTTTGAAGAAATAATAAATATAAAAAAAATTTTATTTTTAATAAGTTTTTAGAAATTTATAAAATCTTTCTAAACTTAGATAATACATTTTTGCAAAGATTAAAAAATTACCTATATATTCTTTAAGTGAAATTTTGCCATCACCATCTTGATCAATATCTTCTATCGTTTCAATTACTACTATATCCTTCATATACTCTGTTTCAGTTGGATGCAAAAATGCAGAAAACTCTTCTTTAGTTAAAGCATCATCTCCATCTTGATCAGCAAACTGCCACTTTCTCCTATCCTTCTTCTCCATTGCAGCATGAGAATATCTTTCATCCTGTTTTTCTTCAACGTCAGAGTCTTTTTCATCAAGGAAACCGTATACTCTCTCTCTGAATTCAGACCATGAGATCTTTTCTTTATCATCGGGATTGTAAGCCTGCCATTGCCGTTCAACATCATCTCTGACATATCGCTTTTGAGTAGTCCTAATCCAGTCTTTCAATTCTTCTTGAGTAACAAATCCATCTTTATCCTTGTCTATTTTGTCTACAATGATTCCTAGCCTTTTACTACTTTCTTCAGGAGTCAATTGGTCAAAAGTCTTAGCATCTTCTCCCAAAAAAGCATCGTGATCGTAAGCTGGATTATGTTGCGAATCCACAAAATGCTCTTGATCACTTAGTTTCTAAAATGATTATAAAAAAAAGTTTAAATACACTTTTAGTTGTTCATTATAGTTTTTTTATTTTACATGCTTTTTAAAATTTATTTTAATAAGACCAGAATAACTATGCATAACAAATAACTAAACAATAACTATACAATGCATAATAAAAGCATTATCTTATTGATTAACACCTAATGCTAAAAAACGTAATTTAATATTCTGTATAAAAATATACGAATTGTGAAAATATTTGTAATTCCACTAACTTTATAAAAGTAATTAACACATTTGCAATATAAAACAACCAAAACTCAAAAAGAAATTAAATAAACATTCTCTTAAAAGCCTAAACAATAACTCCTCCGATGCTACAAAAAACCGGTAAAAATGTACTCACAATGTCGATTGGCTGATGATGTTTACCGTCTTCCTTATCCTTAGGAATAGCAGTAGCGACGGTGATGGCCACAAGGAGCACCTGGAGTGCGATCGCCCTCATCTTCGGATTTCAAAGCGAAAGAAAAGGTCAGATCTGTATGCAAGAGAAGTGCCTCTAATCAGAAAGCGTTGCCGACAACGGCGGTCCAGAAATTATTCTCCGAGCACCACATCATCAAACTGCCGCGCGGCACTCTTTTCTTCCCCTCTCTCTCTCTCTCTTCGAGACACTGCGCCGCGTGCGCCGTGACTATCTCCCCCACCGTTGCGTTACAACTGTCGCTTAAAAATATTGCCTTTTCTCTTTTTGGGAATCTACAATTCTACACTACAGCTACCTAATAATGAACAGGAAAATTGTCGGTTCGATAAAGCAACGTTTTTTGCGCGGTTTTTGCAATCGCGAGAACGTAGTGTAAACAAAACGTGCCTTGCAGTATATAGGTTTCTATTTTTAGAATGCAGATTCCCTACACTGTTTTTACTTTTAAAATAGATTTCTTTACATACTTATTTTGTGTTTAGGTGTATAATACTCGGAAGTAGATTTATTTCTGAGTGGAAATGACTTGGAAATAAATTTTATAAATTTATATTGTAATTATAAATATAATAAAAAGAAATTTTTAATTCATTTATTGAAGAACTCGTTTGCAAATTTATTGAAAATATAAATAATTTTTCTTTCTCTTTTTGTTCAATTCAAATAATTATTAAGAATCGAACGGTATCATTCGTTTATTATCTTTTTCTATATTGCTCCATTCGTTTATTTGATTTTTCATTTTGTCTTTACCAATAATCATAAATAAAACCTGAAAGATAAAAAATTACATTCTGAAAAGCGATTCTTACATCCTTGACGATAGGATTGATACCGAAATAGCTATTACGTCCCCCATGAAAAGGCGCGTTTGGTCGCTTTACTCTGACACTCTTCCGCTACTTATACAGCAAGTTCAACCATATACATACACTCTTGGAATATTTCATTTTCGTGTAGCGCGCTGTGTGAGCTCAGCGCCGCGGCCGACGATCCTCCCCCGAGCGTTCGGCGGTCGCATATATGTCAGCTCGAACCTTTTTCTCTCCCACTGTGCATTTCCATAACTTACAAGCATAATAAGAAAGAAGTTACTCCTTTTTTCTCTCTCCCTCTTTTTATTGATTTTTTGCGTTTTTTTTTTTTTTTTTTGACGACGGAAAAAGATTTTATTTTAGTCGTGATTCAAAATTTACTTTTGGTGTATATTGAGAATAATGAATGGTTAACGTGGGTGTCGAGATTTCTAGAATGTTCGGGGCGATTATGATACATGCCTACGGCAGGAGAGATTAGATAAATGCTTAATTGCATTTGAGCTCTTCACATTTAAGGGAATCGCTTGAAATTAAATAGAATTTCATTCATATTTCTCCAAAATTTAATTGTTGAATTAAAATTTCAATGTAAAATTAAAAAAGCATCTGTAGTAACTACAAGTAATTATACGAATTTACGAGACCCGAGTCTAAACAACTATACATTCAGGCCAAATCCCTTACATCAAAATGCAGTGAGAAATTCCAAACAATTATCCAGAGCAAATTAAGCGCGAGAAGTGTCTGACCTGATTGTCCAACCACTATCCAGCCATTATTCGACCGATATATAACTATTATCCAATAATTATTCAGCCAATATTCATCCATTATTGGACCATTATTCGATCATTATTTAACCATCATTGCTCAACCATTACTCGGTCGTTATCGGAAAGCAGGTTTCATACCTAGGAACCTCCTCGTGCTTCATGTTCTCCAGATAAGGATAAATATTAAAGTAAAAATTTCCATAGCATTCGACGATTATTTTAATATTTTAAAAAGTAAAATCAAATCTATAACTTCTGATACTTAGGTATAAGAAAAAAGTTTTGGTGCAGAAAAAAATAAAACCTCATTCATCAATTTGATATATCGCCATCTTTTTATTCAGAAAAAGGTTTTCTCATAATCGGCCACTCAAGTCTCCTTTCATTCCCATATCAAGCGCCACATAGATTTCATAAAACACTCTCGCTTAAAATTTACATCGTAGATACACGTAATACTATATATATATACCGCGAAGCTGACTTTCCTCCGTCTCTCGAATTTATATATCCTATATATGCAACGAACGTCATTCTATTATGCACCTTTCATTTTTCTTTTATCTTTTATTATACATATGTATACATATATATTTACAAAAGTAATACGATTCATAGTAAAGGTTCGAATCTTGACGTTTGTGCTATGTATATTTATATATATATATTTATATATGTATCGTTAATACATAAGTACTTTCTCGTGTATGCAGTCAAGATATTGTGCAGGTTTCGCGACTTTTCTTGATCGTGATGCGATAAAATTGGTGTATACAGATATAAATATAATCCATGTATAAGGCAAGACATTGTATTCCCTACGTAAGACGCGGAAATGCACGAGTGTATCCTTTGTAAAACATTGTAAATTAAAAATTTAAGGTATTCTAGCAGCTAAAAACTTAACGGCGAGAAGAACTTTAAGAAAATGCCGTCGCTTCTCTTTTTTTCGGTTTCAAGCTAAAAAATATCTTAGTAACAAAATAAACTCCCAATTACTCGTAGCTTTAAAAAAAAAAGAAAACATCCTCCACACGATCGATATAAAAGTGTGCAGCGCTTAGTACACACTTAACGATTAAAGAACATTTCATTTTCGCGCAGCGCCCACAAATCCACTCAGTCGTCAGGCATTAATTCTTTCGCGCGAATAATAACAAAGAAAGACTCATTCAAACATATAAAAAAACAAATTAGAAACTTTGATAAATCTAACTCGGCTTGCCGAGAGTTCGAATAGTCTCTAAAGCAAGGCTGCGAGTCTTATCGAAGGAACTTCGACGAAGACTCTTTTGTGTTTCAGTGTAATGGTGTCGTTGGTAACATGGCATTTCCGGGTTAGAAAATCGGTTGAAAAAAGTAGAATGAGATAAGAGTTTTCTACTGGAAAAATAAAATTTTGCCTCCGTTGCTTACTACAAACGTTCTTTTGACACGACATGACGTAGAAAAATTCTCATGCTTTGTTTATTTTTTTTTTAAGTTTTTACTAATGTAAGATTTTATAATTAGATTGGCTTAGATTCGAAAAAAGAATCTTTTCACTCTTTGAGTTCTCTTGAGAAAGTTTCTTAAGCTTTTAAGTTGACTGTTCTTGATAATTAACAGCGATTGGCAGTGTCAAATTAACAGAAAAATAATAGCGAAAATCGACATAGAAGTTTCTACGCAATAAAATAGAAATTTGTTTCTTAATATATCGGTAAAAAGTTAATTAATTTTATTTTTCCAATAATTTCTTTTTTATCGGCGATGGCTAAAGAATAATCCTATCTAATTCCATCAGGCACTTTCACGAAATCTATTAAAAATGCCATATTACTCGATTCTTTTCTTCGGTAACGATGCAATCGTTACAAAAACAATCTAACCATTTGCCTACTATCTTTAAAACAACGCAGTCGTTTTACAATTTAAAAAAATATTATGTAACTACAATTTCACATTTTTCCACTCTCTACTTAAGTAGTAAAAATGCTTGTTACTTAAATACAAATTCGAATATTATATATATGTATCTTTTAATTTTTTTTAAGGCTGTAATGCAGAGCTAACGTAACTAAAGCCTCTCTTAAAGTGTACTTGATGTAAAAAAAGATTGAGAAACTTTTAACTTTTTCAGGATGTTAGAAAAAGTCAAACTTTTCTTTCAGCATGAAAAATTAAATTATTGCACTGTCGATAACGATAAACAGCTCTAACTAGTAATTTAGGTAATATGATGTTAATTGTTTTAAGGGAGATAAGATTATTTCTTTGTTAGATAAACCTAAATATATTTTAATAAAATATATCCAAATTTTATTTCAACAATGTGCAGTTTTCTTACTCTTGAAAATATTTTAATTTTCATTAAAACACAATTTGTCCAAAAATAGAAACTTATTTTCTTCTATCTAAGATAAAGGTCATTTACAGCACCGTGAAGTATGAATTAATACAAGTTTGAAGTTTTTTTTACAGAATTTTGACGTTTACGACTTGAGAAAACGGATGGTACGGAATAAGCTGTTGTTACTCTAATAATTTTTCATACAGTTTATACATTCATCATGCGCACTTTGTAAATGTATCATGTTTTTTTTTTTTACAAATGTAGGTATTGTAAAGCACAAGGTTTTTACAATATTTCGGACAGCCTTCTACTTATGAGTTCATTTGTAAACATTTATGTACTTTTAAGCCTTCTTATTTATTACCTTGGCGGATTTGTAAAAAGAATTCAATAGTCAGTGCATCATTGTTCCTCGTAATTCATCTACTTTTGCGTAACAGTTACACTTCGTCATCAATGAACGAATTGTTCATCATACAGACGTGTTTACTAAAAAAAAAAAAAAAAAAAACGCACAGAACCGAATTGGAACGGATCAGAATTTGATTCGCTCTTATTTTTAAGGCTCCGTAACGCATATTCGACTATTCAATAAAAACCTTACTTAACTCATTCCGCGCGCCACAAGATTTCTAAATCGGTCGATGCCGAACTAAATGTTTCTCTTTTCAGTAAAATCATCCTACTAAATGTTTGGAACCTCGTAAACCTTTAGGAATCGTCGAGAACGTCGCGCTATCCACTGGCACTTATTAGCCTAATTACATCATGAATCGTCGACATTATAAAACAGAAGGGATACACGAATACATATACATCTGGTATTCGAGCTCTCGCCAGCTTCCTAAAAATTTACGAGGCGCTCGTTAAATTCTCATATACAGCGGAGGCTAAAACAAGCTATATACTCTCTCTCGTGACATTTTCATTTTCGCAAGCTAACGCAGAAACGGTAGAAAAGGAATATGTTCCAGGCCTCTGCTTCCTCGCAACTACAACAGACGTCCGATCACAGCTGTACGTTAATATGATAAATCGACAGGGTCCGCTCTTCCAGCTCGATGCCCTGCTGCTCGTCGGTCCTCCTCCAAGCCAAGTCCTCCTCGACGCGCAGAACGTCGCCGTCCCCCAGATTAAGATTCGCGTGCTACAACTTTTCCGGCTGCAGGTTCTCGACGTCGGCCGCCGCCTCGGCCCGCCGCTGCTGGGCGGCTCGCCGCCTGCGTATGAAGGGCACGAAGCCCCAGAGGGACGAGCCGGCGACGAGGATCAGGCCCAGAACGGTGAATATGCGGCCCCAGCCGCCGAGGTGTTCCTCGAGGGCGCCGCAGATCGGCGGACCGATCAGCTGCAGGACGCCGTTGACGAAGAGCGAGATGCCGTAGGAGGAGGTGAGCTTCTCCACGCCGAGCATGTCGGCCATTACGACGGCGGTGACGCCGACGTAAACGCCCGAGGCTATGCCGAAGACGCTGCAGAACACGGCGACCATCGTGAAGCTCTCCGCCACCGGGAGGATGGCGAGGGAGACACCGGAGATGAAGAGGCCACCGACGAAGTACCAGTGCTTCGGCATCAGTTTCGTGTCCGACAAGGCTGCCCCGCCGATTCGACCTGGAAGACGCAGAATAATTATAGAGAGTGAGATTTATGCGCGAGAGATATGTACTTATTAGGGAAGTTTTCCATCAGCTTACCGGCGAGATCGAAGAGCGAAACGATGGATAGGAGGATGGAGGCCTGATTGTCGGTGAAGCCGAGCTGCACCGCGTAGAGCGTGAGCACGATGACGAAGTTGGTGTAGCTGATGGCGTTGGTGGAGTTGGAGATGAGAATGACGAGGTACATCGGGTCCTTGAGGAGGCCGCAGTCGAAGAACCGGTCCTTCGGCTGGTCGACCTGCTGCTGCTTCGCCTGCTTCTCCGGGCTCTTCCTGAAGGTCGAGGTGATGGCGTTGAGGGTGAGGGTGGAGGCGTACTCGGGGTGAAGGGCGGTGAGGGTGCTGCCGTGGTAGGGCGTGCTGATGTAGTTGAAGGAGCTGGTGCTGGGCGAGAGGGGCGGCGGCCTGGGCCTGCGGGCGAGTCGGTTGCTCTCGGAGCCGGCCCGCTCGGGTACGGCGTGGAGGGCGGGGGTGCTGTGCATCTGGCCGGCGATCTCGCGGCCGCCGACGGGCATGCTGATCTTGCGCAGTCGGCCCTGGGCCGGGGGCTTGTAGTAGTTCTCGAGGGCGACGCTCGAGGCGCTCTTCGGGACGCTCGGCTGGGCGGCCCTCGCGTCGCCGTTGCCGATCGGCTGCTGCTGCTGCTCCTGATCCAAGTTGCTGAGAGGGCTAGTCGGGGAGAGGAGCGAGTTCTTCGGCTGCTTCTCCTCCTCCGGGCTCGTGATCGCGATGTCGACGTCCGCCTCGGCCAGCGGCTCGAGGGCCTCCTCCTCGGAGCGCTGCACCTTGGCCGGTATCAGGTGCTTGTCCACCGGCTCGTAGAGGAGGGCGCACGCCCATACGTTCAACGTGAGGGCGCCCATTATCAGTATCGTGTCGCTGCGATTTTAATAATTGGGTAAAAATGGCACTTGGCGATTATACGATTGTTCGTGAACGGTCCGATATGAGTTTTCGCAAAACTTACCTGACGTCGTAAACTTCCAACATTTTGGTTAAAACTGGAGGTAGAATGATCGAGCCCAGAGAACTTCCGGAAATGCAAAAGCCGTTCGCGAGTCCTCGGAGCCTGACGAAGTAAGAGGTAACGATGTAAACAGTCGGCGGAAAGGCCAAACCGGCACCAATTCCCACGAATATTCCATAACTGAAACGAAAAAGTTTAGTTAGAATCACAATTTGCACTCTTGTACTTCACCAAGTTCCTCGATTTACATAATTGCTTTTATCAGCCTTACACAATTCGCAAAGTTTAACAAACGGAATAATTTATTAAGCGTAAAGCGGCTGTAATTTATCGAGGCGCTAAGCAATCATTCAACTCGGGCACAGATAACTCGTCGGGGGCGGATACTCACGTTATGTACAGATGCTCTATTGTGGTTGCGAAATAACTCAGCATCATTCCCGCCGCGGCGAAAGAGCCGCCGAGCAAGGTGACTGTTCGATACGAGTACCTCACCGAAAGAACACTTGATAGTGGACCTGGAATGCACATTAATTTCTGGCGTTAATTACTTGATACAATACTGCAATGATTTCGTGCGCTGGGACATTGACCGTTGACGTTGAGTTAAATTCAGGATTGATTAGTTTCAGGTGATTGATTACTTTGGATTGAAAGCTAATAGTGATTACGAAGTGTGAAGAGATCTTGGTAGTTCTTAAATTCATTGTTTAAAAGGTAGCCCAAAAAGCGTGATTGAAGCTCGACAAAATATCACCAAAATTTAGCATATTTACTAATAAAAAAAAACAAAAGGGCTTGACAATCTCAGCCTCCGCAGCCCGCCGCTATCGGTCAACGCCCCCCATCCGCGCCAGCAGCTCAAAAATAACGCTCACCTAAAGAGCTGTAGAGGAAGTAGCAGAGGGCGGGAATCCAGGCGCCGAGGGTCGCCTTGGCCTTGTAGGTGCTGAGGAAGGCCTTGTAGATGACGCCGAAGGACTTGATGCCGCCGGGTATGAGGACGTTCACCATGACCGCCGCGACCAGCACGAACCAGCCCCATCCTCCGTCCGGCGGCACCATCTCGCAGCCCGCCGCCGCAGCCGCCGCCGCCGCCTGCTTCTTTTCTGGAAAAGCGAGAGAAAGGGTTCAAGTTTTAGATTCGGGCTGATATCGGAACGTCGGGTGTATGGCTGGCGATTTTTTATTTTTTACTTTTGATACCGTGCAAATGAAATGCTCGGGGGATGTAACGTTTTAATGGGTTATTTTGATTCTTTAATTAACTGGCGTTTGAAACATTGTTTTTTGATATTTTTGGAATATTGTATATAGATGTCGAAACCCGCGGAAGTTTATGATGCAAGCTGGTAATGAATTCTGGGAAATGAATGAATTATGAAACGATGCGCGAGATTGAATTTCGTTAAAATGGAATTAATTAAATAAAAATTTTCAGCGAACGAAAATCCTGCGGACCAATTCGCATTTTCTGGAAATAACAATATGCAAATGTTTCGTAAATAAATTCTGATTTAATTTACTGATGAATTATTTACATCGACGTATAAACTAAATTATATATTTCCGGCCAACTACATCAACCTGCGTCAACAAATTTTATTTAAAGTTAAATCTTTTGTATAATCGAATCTGCATTGTTTCTCTCGAATAGTTGCAACAATGCCAAGTCTTTAAATTTTCGAACGTGACAAGTCAAGACTTAATTTTGAAAGTAGTAAAACAGCGTGTTCAAAATTTCCACTGTCACTGTACTTCCACTCCATTTTCAAACTACTTAGAAGCAAACTTCATTTGATGTGCATCTGAATAATATGCACTTCCAAATTATAAAAGCTTTTCTGTGTGCAATAAATTCTGTTTTTATAATATTTTTTTAAGATTTTACTTGAAAGGAAAAGAAAAATATGTTTTATTATTGAAGGAAGATCTCGTGTAAAGAAACGAAAATATAAACTATAAGTGAAAATTACAGTTATCAAAATCTGGTATAGGCCTGTTACGTTTAAATCTGGGATTGATCAGACACGTGACTTTTAGTATGAGCAATGTATAGGTATAGTCTGTTACGGACCGCTTTCCCATATTATTACCTCTTTAACTCGGTTAACTAACAAAATTTAATCAAAGAAACGATTTGACGCTTTTTACTTCTGTCCGAGCAGTCGTTAAAGTTATGTTCCTATATAAGTATATTGTAAATAAAAGTCTGCAACAGGGTTCGAATAAAAATACTGCCTTTATTTCATTTTACATTGCAACTAAAATAAAATCGATAAAACAACCCCCATTTTCAAGACAAAAATAAAACTGCACTAAAAATACCACTTTAAACATACAATATTCAACAACAGAAAGAAAATAAAATATATTTTCTATGGTCATAGATCTCCATCGCTGAAAAAGAGACTTCCCCACCCGCGCAAATAAAACACACTCCAAGCCGTCTTTCCAAAAAACAGGAGATTTATTAAAAAAAAAAAAAAAAAAAAAAACCGTACAAAAAAACAGTCGTCCCGCCGAAATATCCCGCGCTACAAAACGTCGTTGACGCCGACGGTGAACTCGCCGTCCCTGCAGATGTAGAGGAGCGCCGCCGAGCTGCAGGCGAACACGATGAACGTGTAGACGATGCTCTGCATGGCGTTCCAGAAGCAGTCGAAGAACTCCTCGTAGAGGAACCAGGCGAAGTAGGCGATCAGGATGCTGGCCAGGACGTAGAGCACCAGGCGCACCGGGGCGCGCAGCAGCTTCCTCATCCGAGCGCAGAGGGTCACCGGCTGGCCGCAACGATTCTGACGGGGACTCGCGGCGCAATTGCGCCTGGACTCCAGGGCCGCGCAGGAGGCGCACAGCTGCGGCTGCTTGGCCCGCAGTCTGCCGGATCCGTGGCAGACATCTGGGGTTACGCAAAGGACGTGAGGTTTTCGACTTGCGAGGTCTTTGCTTTGGGGGGTGGTTTCGCTTGGAGAGGTGGAGATTGGTCGGTTAGTTTTTTTCTTCCGTTTGGCGATAGATTTTACGAATGATCGACTGGCGTGAAAAGTTTGTTTTAAGTCGAGAATAGAGTACATTGTATTTAATGACACGATTTTAATAACAAAAAAATCGGTCAAATTAAGGCGATCGAGTCCTGTAGCATCAAAAGGTTCGTTCTGTTAGTAAGGCAAGGAATTGAAATTGAGCTTTGTGAGATAGTAGTTTGTGATTTGATTTGCTAGTTGAAATGGCCCGTTGTTCATTGAATGGAACGAGAGCTCTTTTGAGACAGAAAGTCCTTGCAAAGTAAATTATTCAAAGTAGATTTACGAAACTGAGGTATGAAATGGATTCGTAATTGCGATTTTTCAAGGATATATATTGAAACTAATACTATTTTTTTAATTTAATTTAATTTCAGTTTTTTAACATTTTTAATCTGTGTACTTGAAAAGATTAATTGATTGAAAGTAGCAGATTTATTTAAAAGCAAATTTATGGATTTTGTAAACTAACGTAATATAAAAATAAAAAGTATATAAAACAGTTAAATATAGAAAACTTGAAAATTTATGGAAAAATAAATTTTAATCATACATATATGAATATTATCAATGTTAATATAATCAATACCTATAATTGAATCTGTCCTTGATAGATAAATCAATAACGCAGTTTAAAGCGCATCTCCTCGAAAAATAACTTGAAAGATTCTTACATTTTACGTTCACTTCCTACATTAGATTCCGCCCTTGAAAATTCTTGAAATAATTCTAGCATATCAAACGAAACAACACGTTCCGATTTACAACCGAGACCTCTCCAAAATAACCTTAAAACAAACTCAACGCAATAAAAATCCATTTCATAACCTTAACATCGCCAAATCTAGCAAACACTTCCGTCCAAACCTCAGAATCCGCTCGGAAACGAAACCTCCACCAATAACCACCTTCCTCTCCAAACGAGCAACCAAACTCAACTCATCTCGAATCCAGCCAACAGTTCAGCACGTCATCGTTCCCCCTCGAAGTCTCCTCGAGGTTAACGACCCCGATGGTGTTACCTGCTCCTTGGCAAGCATCAAACCTCCTCGGGGATGTCGACGCCTCGGTCGCGTATTTGCCGGGGGCTTCAGCTATTTGGAGTTGGTTTTGGTTATCCGCCGCGAAACGTAACGATTGCGTACGTATACGACGATGGCTCGCAGACGCGAGATTAGCTTATCTGCTTTGGTTGGGCAACGCGGCGAGACAAGATTCAGGAGATAGCGGAGATTGACATCGTTTCATTAATAAACAAGAAGCCGCTGATCTGATGGATAAATTATTCGACGGTAAAAATAGAATTTCGATGGAATTTAAATGCTGACTTTGCAGATGATGCTCTGATCGAATTTGATTGTTCATTTTTTCTTTTCTGTTAATTAATTCTGTTATAATTTTTTTTATTTTTATTTTTAATTTAAAACTAAATAAATCTGCTTAAATTTACGCTTTTTCATGTTCTTATAATTTACTTATTTGTAAAAAGCTTATAGGCATTCTATGAAAACAAAAATATATTTCGCTCAAAAACAACTTTTCATTTTGTACCTATTATCTGAATTAATCGTAACTTCGAATCTATCAGACATCAAACATTGCAGCTCTCGAAGTTTCGATTGATTTAGGTCTTTCTCGTATAGGTGAATAATCCAATAAACAAACGCAAACCGAATTATCTCCAATCGAGTAGCCAACCAAATCAATTGCTCTTATCGAACGATTCCCTCGAGATCTGAAATTGGCGCGCGTGCAAAGAATGTATGTCAAGGCGAAAGCATCTCTCGTTGCGTGCCAATCCTCTAAGCGACATTTTCCAGTCTCCGTCTTGGGACCAGCGCTCCTGCGTACGGAAAAAAAGCGACTCGCGGCCAATATTTGTGCCGGCTAAATATTTATAATCGCCTTGAGGACCGTATCGCGCCGACGCCGTAAATTCGTCATCTCCGTAATGCACCGCGAGCGCCTTTATGTTTGCGGGGGCAAGAAACTGACCTTCGAGAGTGAAAACGCGGCTGCCGACGTCTGTCGGCTGCTCGCGAGCTTTTCCACGGGGAAGTGATTAGACTTGACGAATAAAAAGTAAGTGGGTTTTCGAGGCGGATTTTTTATCGGGTTCGAGGAAAAATCGAGTGGATTTTCTGGAGCGTTTCGCGGAGATCGATATTGTAATTTGGTATTTTGAGCAGTACGTTTTTATTATAATTTCTTAGTTTTAATATTAATTTCTGCTACAATGATATTAATTTAATTTTTCTAGTTAAAATTAGAACAGTATTTATTTAGTATTACTGAAGTTTTTCAAGTTTTCATATTTTCATTGGTAATAAACTTACTGAAAAAAACTAAATGACAGTTTTTGCTTTAAGCATTTTATCAACAAGAATTTATTGCACTTTTTAATGCAAAGTAAATGATGTCTATCGATTTTGGTATTGACTGTTAAACTACGATCTGCGAGAAAAATTGGTAGAGATCAAGTCAGCTTTAGGCCCATTCAGTACAGTCAGACTTTGTGCAAAATCAGAACAATAAATAGTGTCATTCGTCTGAAACATCATTTAGTGCGTTCTGGAAACTCAAAAAACAATATACTAAAAATACCTTTATTTTTTAACAAAGGGAAAGAAATACTGAAAACGCATTTATCACCTTTAATTAATATTCGTAGTTATACTCGCGAAACCTTGTAAACATAATTCGCGTTTATTTTACCTTGAACGAAATGATAAGTACCACGCTTAAATAAAACGTGTTGAATATTCAAAACTGCGAAATTAAATGAAAGATAAACTCACTTAATTTCCATCGAGTTTTAGCATTCTCGAGAGCACATTCTTAGCCCAAATTTTTACATATGTAATTGATTAACTGATTTATTTCCGACAAATTATTGATTTACCACGAAAACTTCTCGTTTCAAAATTTATTTGAAAAATTCGATAATACTAGATTTTATTTATTACCAGATGAAAAAAAAAAAATAAAAAACTTCACGTATCGTATAGTTATTTCTAATTTTCCATTGCTGCAAGTCTCTTTTTACCAGAACGCCTTACCTTATTATGATTATACATAATAGAGACTGAATATCATTCAACTCGTAGAAATTGTTACTATACAAAAATATTATACCTTATATATTGACACAACATGTTAAGATTCATTATTTAAGTTTTAAGAATCTGAAGATCATTTTTAATTCGAAATGTTTCAAAAAACAGCCTAAATAAATTATTGTTCGTCACACCCAACAACTTTTCAATTTTCTCGAACCACGAATAATAACCACTCCAACCCAGAAAAATAATCAGCCGAACGCGGAAATCCCACACACAAGACCCATCGGCGGCAAACGCTCGCCTGCATTCGCGGCTGCACACCGCGAATCAGCCTCGGCAAAGCGTCACGAGGAAGTGACTGTCCTGCGTGTTTTTCGCGCGGCGGAAAAGTTTTAATTAGCGGCGGACGGTCTGTGTGCAGTCGCGGAAACTGCCGCGCGATCGTCAATAAAAGCAGAAAAAAAAACAGGCTGCCGTCGCGAGTCAAGTTTTTTTTTTATTTTTTTTCTTTCGGTCGTCGAGGTCTGCGGATGTAGGAGAGGCTGCATGCAGTGTGTTTCGCTTTTTTTTTCGAGAATATAGAAGCCGCGGCTATTTTCCGGCTATCCGGAAGTTTCGGTGCTTCGGAGAACAATCGCCGCTGGTTTTTGTCCTGGTTTAATGAGGGCACTTGGAAAAGCGTTGGATTTCGTCGTGAGGCAATTGTTGTTTCAACGTGGGCACGTGTTGTACATTTTGTACGGAATGTCTTTTTTAATTCGGACCTTCTATCGATTGTCAACCTGTATAAATATTTATTTGTAATATAAAATTTGTATAAGTTTAAAAAATGGCCTAGTTGAAATAATTACGAACGGATATATAATTGCACAGTTATGTAATTATTTGAAATACAATTAAAACGTTATATTTTTCAAGCGGCATTGAATTTTGTTGTTAAACTCTTTGATAATAGAGCGAGTGCGGCGATAAGTGAGTAAACAATCAGCCGGGGAATTCGTTAAATAAACTAAGGCATAAAAGTGAATCAGCGAGGATCTAAGCGCAGCTGGCACTTTGTTTTCCGAGTAAAACAATATTTGCAATCGCCATTCTTCATTGTACTTTTTTTTGCAGGGAAGCAGAAAACATTCTTGGAATAATGATTGTTTTCTCCGCAAAAGGTTTGTAAATTTTCAGCACTAAACATTATAGAATTCACAAGTGCTTGTTTCAATTTCATTGTTCAAACAAGTACTCGCATTTAGATTGCTGTTATACCTGCGTGTCATTACTGGAATATTAGTTTAAGTTAACAATGAAGTACATCAATGAAGACCTTTTTCATTTCGCATTGTTAAAGAAAGTTCTACTTTTTGCACAAAAAGTTGTGAAAAAAAGTCTACGCACCATATTAAGAAGAAGTATACTTTTAACTTTTTATGACCGCACATTCCATTTTACTGTTTCTATAAAAGTTTACTTTTATATTATCTTACTATATTTTAATTAAAAAATAAAAAGTAAGTTTTACATAAAATGCGTTTTATGTTAAAAGTACTCAGTGACTTTATTACGTAGTAGAGTGTTTAATTTATCTTATCAACTTGCCCAAGTCAATTTTTTTATATTGCAAACAAAATATCCTAGTTCCAATATCAGAACTTAGGTATCTGAAAGTATTTCAAAGTATTATTATTTTATTATGTGATACGTAGCCTTTAAAATACCTTCGCCCGTCAACGGCAACGAAGCACTTGCTTAGCATGATTCGATTTAAAGAGACTTTATTGTTTACGGGACAAAAGCTTGACCCTATTTAGCTGTCATAATTAGAAAAGGGGTTTAAGCTCTCTCCGGCAATCTTAGTGGCCGTTAATTTGCGTCACCCGCTTTTCATTAAGTTAATCGTCTCGCGACTTTACGAGTCGTGTGAATCTTGTGCAAGTTCAAATATAGTACGCAAGCGAGGCTTACGACTATGTAGTCCAATTATTTTTAGAAAATTATTAAAAAAAATTTAGGAAAAAGAATATATTTTTAATAAGTGAAAGTAAAAATATTCTTTCGTTTTTCAATAACTGTATTTATCTGAAAACTGAATACAACGAAAGCACAAAATACAGCTGGTTTATTACATTGCATTAATTTTGAAAGCAGTTGCATTACAAACATAAATTTATACATTTAAAATAAAGAGGAAATATTTGTTATCGTAACGAGAGATAATAAAAGATAAATATGGAACAACTGTAGAGTACAAACGTTCAGCAGGCAACCAAAATAGTATCACTTGTCGAGCCTCCGTTCACATGAAAGTTCTTATAATAATAGCCTTTACAGAATGTAAGAAGCTTAATAGGCAATCAGAGAGTCAACTGGATTTGACGCCTTTCAATTAGCATCGTTAGAGCTTTATCATACGTTCCAAGAATATTCTCAAGCTAAATTTATCAAGTCTCTTGACGAAAAACTCGAGGGAAAAATGTTTTTTGGCTGCACTTAAAACATCATATTCAATCCACGTTTTCCTATCAACTTTCCTCAAAAACGTTCCTTATCCTCGATTTAACCATCCAAAAACTAACCCAGCACAAAAAAGGCTTCGTTCATTCGCGAGACAAAACGAATCGTCCCCCCCTGCACCTCAATTTAGCCGATGACTCGAGAGTGAAACCTATTCGCGAGAGGTCAACAGCCCCGTCGAGAGAGCAACAACAAGCACCTCATCATCGGAGCTCAGCCGCGGGCTTCGATTTCGCGCCCAGAAGTCCAGACTCGTCCGGCGGCGGCGGCGGCGGCGGCGGCGTCTTACAGGCGAGAAATTTTCCGTGATGCCCGCCGAGAGAGGAAGGTTCGTCGGCCCCCGCGAATCGATCAGCCGCGCGGCGCGGCTTTGGCGAAGACCCTTGGCTTCGTTTTTTTCTTTTTCGAGGAGCTGCGGATGAGATGCGCGGAGGAGGGACGAGAGATTATTTCGGTATATCGATTGCGGCGCGAGGGCTTGATTTTTTTTTTTTTTTTTTTTTATGGACTTTAGGTTGGAGCGTAATATTTGTGCGAGGAAAGGAAAGTTTCTTCTGACTGATAAACTTTACTTGTGAGATCTAAGTAAACAATAGGTAACCTAAGTACACATTTCCTCGGCACTGTTTAAAGAAAGACTTTATTTGTCCCGTATTGCGCAATATTATCTGTTTGAATATTGAAAAAAAATACTCCATTGTGCATTCCTTATTTATAAGATGCGTAATGGGGAAAAAAAATATGCCTGTTTTACGAGGCAGAAAAGTGTACGTAGTCGTTGATTTTAAACAAACTAATAATGTGCCTTTAGAATGAAAATCACTTAAAAATCTATTTACATGTTTAACGTTATGATTGTATAGGATCGTTATCCTTCTTAATGACGACCGGCGTGTGAGAGAATACAGCACACCGGAGATAAAATAGCACGCGCAGCCTTTAAAACCTATCAGTTTTACTTCTTGCATGCAAATTTTTCTGCATTTCGAGCTCCGGCAATTCGTATATATGCTCCATTCTTACATTTATTACAGTACAGTTTTTTATTCACGGCCGTAAACCGTTTTATCTCCGCGAGCACTGCGCGCATATATGAATGGATTCTTTAAAATTGATGGTTCCAGAATCAATGAGATAAAGATTATATAGGACAGGCCTCGGTGTCCACTTCAAACAGCCCGCTTTTCACGGATTCAAGATCAAATCAAACTCGCACCGTCAGTGAGCGTTTAACAACGTGCGTACGAGCGCAGTAAATCGTGTTATCCGGTCGCCAGGAACACGGCCGATCGTCGCGCGTAAATCAAGGCGATTTCCCCGTGAAGGATTTCGAGCGCGCGCGCGCGAACTCTATCAGCAATTTCGACGCGCGACTGTTGTGCAATCGTGATACCTCGCCGAGATGCATTAACTCGATCAGCAGTCGAACGGCAATGTATACGAGCGAGCGCGCGGAGGGGCACGTCGTGGATATCCTATATTGTGAAGCGTTGTATCTGTATAACAATGCTCGAGACTCGTTCCGCTCGAATGCGTCGACGGGTGTTTGCCCGAGTTCGGATGCCGCGAACGGCTCTCCGCGTTGCGACTAATCATTTTACGATTTTACGAGCGCGATATTATTGTTTAGGGCTAATTGGGAGTAACGCGCCGCGGCGCGGAGTGAAGAATGTCGTGTGTGTTCGGGTTTATGAGCCATTACTTTGGAAAAACCGGGTTTATCTGTATACGTGAGGTGGAGAAATATTTTTAAAAGTTATACATAGGCAATGAAAAAATTGCTTAATTTTACTGCAAGATTTATGCTAATGATTCAATATTTTTAATTGAAAAATACTTTACTTCCCAATTATCATATAATACATATAATTTTACACTAATCTGCAAAACAAAATATTATTCTTTTCCAAAGCAATCGCCAGCAAAAAAAAAAAAAAAAAAAAACTGCTCCCAACGAGCGGCTCTGGCAATTCTCCACCGACAATCGTTAAATCGTGCACAGGCCGAGCCGCAGAGATCCAGCGAGCGCAGAAGCCCGGCAAAAACGCTCTCGCGCATTGCGTGCAAAAGAAAAAAAAAAGGAAGGAAAACGCAAAGCCAGTCAGGGCCGCGCTCGGAAATTCAAACGACGCGGCGGGCGGCGGCCTTCGTTAGCGGACACCGAGGCCCGTACAAATTCGCGCTTCCGAGCCGCTTTTCTCTCCGAGGCGCGTCGACGACTTTCTCCCGCGCGATTTTGCATAAAGCGAGAATTCGAATGCGCGCTGACGGGTACACTCGGCGATGTCGAACGGGTCAAGCGCGCGAAAGCTGATGAAAGTGAGATCGTCGGCGTGCGAGCTGGGATGCATTGGATTTCTGATTGTTGATTTTTTTTTTGGTTGGATGGGAGGAAATGCGGATAGGATGTTTGCGAAACGCGGCTTTGCGTATAAACGAATAAGGAAAATCGATGGTTGGTAAGTAAACAAAAGTGCATTTTGCATCAATTTTTTAAAAATTTTCACAGTTATTTCAGGATTAATTAAATTTGAAACTGAAGTGATGAAAATGTTTACAATTTAATTACTGGAATTTTCAGCGAAACGTTAATTAACGTAAAAGTTTTATCTCGGTTGTTTGTAAAATCTGGATTTACTATTTAATTCACTCAGCAAACATTGAAATACCCGCTTTTACAAATCGTAAATAATTCATTCCTTTATCCTCTGAATTTTCAACAAAATAAAGCTTTAATAAACTATATAACTATAGAGCTCCATTGACCTAAAAAACAATCGAACAAAACTCTCCAATTAAAATCCCAAATCCCTTCCGAGCTCATAAGCATCAAAGCGTCCTTCTCCCTCCGAAAAAAGTTCCACCCAAAAAAAGGAAACAAAAAAAAAACCCAATTCCGAGAGACAAAGGCGTGTCTCGGGCGGGCAAAAAGCTCGCGCGGCTCGAGGAAAGGTCAGGATCAGGTGTGCGCACGTGCGCGCGCACACGCCAGGCGAAAGTATTACGCGCACGTGCGCGCGCGAGAGAGGCAAAACAGGTCGGGTTCTTTTCTTCTCTTTATGCTCCCGAGAGAGCCGCCGGGAGATATATAGGAGTTTCGCGCGAGAGCGGAGGTTGGGCTCTTGGAGTCGAGCTGAAGTAAGAACGGAATGTCGACGGGGAGAGGGCCGGATAATTAGGGATTTCATTTGTTAAGTGACCCGGGCCTTTTTGGTTTTGGTTTTTTCTGCAAATTTATCTTGCTGCTTTTTCTTCGGTGGTTCAGAAAGTTTTTATGCAACCGATTTGTTTCAGTTTGTCTTATAATACTTAATGAGTTTGATAATTTCTATAATCAAATGTAAATAAAGTTGCACACCTACATTTTACTATCACTCGGAATTATTTACCAGAAACTTGTTTAAAAAATGCAATTCCTCGTCCAAAGTCGCCTATCAACACCCCTATTCGAGACACGCGTATCTAAGTCATTACTTCAAGATAATAAACAAGAATTTCCTCCTCCGAAACCGACACACATCCGCGGAAAATCCGGCTCGGAAACCCAGTGTTTGCCAAGGCGATAACAAACTCGGAGACACGCGGCAGGTATAAGCTGCAGTCTCGAGGCTGATTAATGGGTACATCCACTTGGCCGCTGTGTCACCTCTGACACTTTCTCCGGCTCTCTTTGGTAATCTCTCTCTCTCGGCAGTGCTAAGCTCGCGTTTTCGCCGAGAGGCGAATCCTCTCGTGAATTTTAAGTCGATTTTCTTGCCTTTCGATGTTGTATTATAGTGCGGCTTTAACAAGCTTATATCAAATTTACTCGCTTACCGATCACGTTTGCCCCGCAAAATACCTCTCTGATTCATGCGACTCGAGAGATAAATCACTCGTTAACGACCTTTAAGTGGCTCCGACTCGAAAACTAGTTTACACCGCAATTTTCACCGTCGCAAAAAGGATCAATTATCCCCGCGAGGCGTAAACAAATTTCCAACAAAAGCAAGCCCCCCGCCTTTCCACGGATGACGAAATCCCGAGGCCTGTTTCGTGTGATTACATACAGGCCGCGGCAAAAAACGCGCGCGCGCACGCTTTCGAACTACTTTAGACGTATCGGCGGGAAAAGTGATATAGAACGGATGTTTTTATGCGGCGGAGATCGATTAGTCGAACGAGGCAACTGATCGACGAAGCGGTGAAATTCGCGCGGCATTCGGAAAATATGTATATACGCCCTGCGTTCGTTCCTGCGCGGTTGTCGATTTCTTGCGGTCACGAGGAAATGGGAGAGAAGAGCGGATGTCGTTTGGCTTTAAGAAATTCTTTGTCGTCTTGGAAGGAGACGCCGAGTCTTTTGGTTGCGTGGGAACTACATATTCTGTGAATGAATTGATTTTGATATTCTGCCCGAGACGTACGCGATGGATGATAGTAAAGTTTTATGCGGTTGGAGAAAGTTATCTCGTATTTCAAAAAATTATTTCTGAATTCTCATTTTAATAACTTACTATTGAAATGTAATAACTTACTACTAAACGTAATAGCTCATACTATGAAAAACGATAAATGATAAAATATTAGAACGAATTTACTCATTTTTTTCTGGCGAAAATTCAAAAAATATATCAATTCCAAAAAGCCTTTAATAACCTTCCCCGCAGCAACCGTCAACTCGATTTCAAACGTTCATTCGACGGTTCGTATCTCATCCTTCTTCTATTTCGGCGGCCGCTGCCAGTTCGCCAAAGATGAGTCATCGACGAGCTCGACGTCGAGGCGCCTAGTCGGCCCTTTTTTTTTATCTCTCGTCTTTCCTATACGCAGACGCGCGAGTCCATCGTTTCTTTAATAACCGCACTGTCCTTCGTCGTTGCGCCGATGTGCGTTATTTATAGAGCGCTTTTATTCGGTGCTGTGTCAGCACTTGTTGCTTTTTGATTTTCTATTCTCGCGGAAGAGGGGAACGAGTGATGAGAATTACTATTATTGATCCTGGAAATATGGACTTTGGAAATTGGGCTTTTAATTTGGTACTTTGGTTTTAATTTCTATATTGTGTTTTTATACATAATAAGATATCGAGATAATAAGTATTTTTTTTTTGATTCTTCAATTCAAAAGAGATAAAGGAAATATTATTTCCATCTTTTATTTTTCTCGATTTATTTGCCGATGATATACACATTTCTGTAATTTATCGACGATATTCGACGGACAAAAAAGAAATAATTTGATTAATTCCAAAAATAAAAATAAAACTAATTCACTTTGGCGAATTACTTGCGTTGTTTATTACTGTATTTATATTAAAAATAATTTAGATAAATGATGTTTTCCTTATATTACTTTAATCTCTCTTTATCACGCAATTCTTTTTTAGCTAACTTTTATAGAGATCAGAATGCCTCTTCTCTCTTAACCAACAAAATGAAACACCACTACATGAATAAACAAAATTTTATTCTTATCCTCGTACACTCCCGCCTTTAAGCACCGACGATCAACGCATTACGGCGTGATCTTTTGATTGAAGCTCACGTCCGCTTTAACGGTATGGAGTTTTAATCAGTTTCAGAATTTTCGAGAACTAAGCGACGAAAGCTCATTAACCCAACTCTCAAGTTCCCAAACTCCCTGCGCTCGTTACACAAGAGATTTTTCATCGCACGAAACTCATTTCGCGCGCACGCAAATAATTAATGCCGACCAAAGTCCCTGTAATCCGCTTTTTTCCCCTAATGGAAAATCGATCAATTTGCATAAACAATATCACGCAAAAAAAAAAGCAGCAGCAAATTGGCCTCGCGCGATTAGCCGGCAAAAAAAGCGGAGGATCGTCGACGATTGTCGTCGTGCAGGAAAAAGCGATTTTCCATCGGTAACGAGGAGAATTGCGCCGCAACGATGCAATAAAGACCCGTAACGAGAGGGAGATAGAGCAAATCTAATTTCTGGAGCGGCTGCCGGTTCCAGCCTAACACAATCTCACTTCCGAGCGTACAGATGCGTGCTCAAGGTATTATGCTGCGGAGACACTCTCGTGAGTGGGAAGAGCAATTGTTTGCGCACCGTTTTTGCCTCGGCAAAGAGAAGCGTTTATTGAGTTTTATAAAGGTATTAAGTATAGCTTTTTGAGGTAAATCAAATTTAATGTACGTTAAATATCCGTACAATTTTGTTTAGAGAAAGTTAGACATTTTAAGCTGCTTCTAAACCGCGAAATTATTCGTGTACTAATGAGCGTCGGAGAATAATTTTTTTAATTGCGTTTTTTGAATAATTTCAAATAAACATCGAAGCAATTAATATTTTCAGAATTTATGAAATAAGTTATTACAGGCTAATACAAATTTATATAACTAATTTTAAAATCATGATTTGCGTTATTGATTAAATAACTGAAATAAACAGTTAACTACATTCATATTAAATTACGGACCACTTATTTTCACTTACTTTTTCCAAATTAGCATTTTATGGGTAAAAAATCATGATTATCCATTTTACTTCTTTTAAACGAGAACTTCCTGTGTAATATAATAATACAGTTTACTTGAAAAGTAAAGAGTTTATAAAAGAGTCCATTCACTTTTCTGAAAAGTACTAAAATATCGAAAACAATGAAGTCCCGTCGTAATTCAATCAAATTAATGAGACCCCCAAAATTCCTCGTCGATCAATGCATCGGCCAACAACGCGTCGCGGCTCGCAAACTCCATCAGTCGCAAATATCCATCGAAAATTGACGCGTACAAGTTCATTCCAGCCGATTGAAAGTCCATTTACCGCCGGGAGCTGCGGCCGGCTCGTTTCTCAATTTTATTATATCGCTCCTTGCGCGCCGCAGCGCCCTCACGCACGAAAGGCGCCCACCCGGCACGTGGAGCGCCGATCATTGTTAGAAAGTCGTCTAGTTACAGCCAGATACGTCAAGTTCAATGGAGCCGAGCGAGAGGGAGAAATGAAGGCTTTTATCTCCGCGCTCGAGGGACGAGAGAGGCAGCCGCGGCTTGTATATTGGAAGTGCTTTGTTCAATTTCAGATTTCATTCGCGGCCGATTGGGCTTTGATCTCCGATATGCACGTTGGAATGGAATCGCGCGCTTTTGCCGAGTTCGCTCTTGGCTTTTACGTAATGAAAATTCAATTGATTGGAGTGTTGCGGTGAACGCGTTTTTTAGAACGATTTTTGGGGGTGCAAAATTAATTATTTTCCGTATACCTATATGTTGCTTTGTATCTAGATGAAATTGAATGTACTGTTTTATGGTAAATTAACGTAAATATGGAAAGGCGAAGACCACAAATTTCCTCCAAATCATTTTTTAATGTTTTAAAATGATTCAGTTTGAGTTTTATTCTTAATGGTGTAAATTGACTTGGTTGTTGGCGTTAATTGCGAGTCAGGTTTCGAGTAAACAAGTTGACTTTTGATAATTCGTTAAGTGCAGCTAAATGTTAAATAAATTTTTCAATACACAGATCTGGAACTATCAAGTTAGAAAATTTTGCGTTGCCGCATAAATATGCCTTGTTAAAAGCAAGATTAATAATAATACTAATTGAGCACTTATAAGTGAACGTTACAATATTTTAAATTAAAAACAGATCAGCGTTTCTAAAAGTGTATTGAAAAAAATGATTATTTTAAGCAATGAATCAGTTATTTAGTAACAACTCCTAAATTAAAAAAAAAAAAAAAATCGAGCCAACACTTCTCGAAAAGCCATCGATCGCGCAAATCATCATCACCGGTCCTTCCCCGGCCACTTCCCCGCCGCGTCGTTCGCAGTGCAACAGACTGTCCCGCGCCTCGATCGGGAACGTCCAGCGAGGCAGTATTTTCCGGCTCGCGTGATCGATTTTCCGCGCGCGCGCGCCTCTAAGCTCCCTTCCTCCTCCTCCTCCTCCTCCTCCTCCGAGAGAGAGTTTGCGGACCTCCCGGCCGCGCGTGCGGCTCGGGGGGCTTTAAATATAGTAGGTTTCGTTCGACGCGGGATGGAAAACTCGCGCACAGCTTTTTATAGGCGCCCGCTGGAACTTTCTTCGTCGACCCTTTTTCTCGAGTTCTCTGGTACACGGCACGTTCCGCCGATCCGGGAATTCAGGAATCTCGAGAGTGGGCGCTCGTCTGACCTTTTTTTTGGGGGGGGATGGCGTCGGGTTCGTTAAGCAGGGTGGAGTGCGGAGATTTCATTTGGGGATCTGAGAACAGTTTGCTGAATAAATATTGCTGGAGATCTTTAACGTTGTAATTGGTTAACGTTTTAGTACGCGTAATTTATAGGATATATACATGTTACTCTAAAAACTGGGGTTGATGTATTTTAATTTTAAATAAATCAACTCCATGTTTTTTTTTTTAAATTTGTAGGAAAGCCTTATTTATGGATCCATCAATTTGAAGCAACGCGTTAAAATAATTAAAAACTTCTAAAGCCAGAAACAATCATACAACGTTGAAAAGTAAATTATTATCTTTCCACTAAAGCGGAACGTATAAATAAGCCATTGAATTCTGCCGTATTTTCGTAGCCATTAGACTTCACTAATTCTTTAAATAGACCAACGAACTATATAAAGCGTAATAATTTTCATCAAGCCTAAAAAATTCTAAACCGGATCCCTTCGGTAAAACCAATAAAGAATTTCTTTTAAACCAGAAAGAGCCTTTCAAGTCAACAGAATCTTGAAAGTTTGCTTTAGCCAGTAGCAATAACGTCGTTCGACCAAAGACTTTAAGAAGATAAAGCAAAAGAAACCCTCAAGAAATCCGATACCTTTTCACCTTTTAAAGCAATATTAAGACCCGAAGTTTCTTTAATTCGTTTCGAACGACTAAATTCAATTTTTAGAGGGACCTCGACAGTTTGCTCGGTGGTGACGCAGGAAAAGATAGTAAGTGCAATACAATCAGTACAAGTGGCACTGATTAATAAAGTAAACGTTTCGATAATGATATTGCCTAAAAGTTTTTTAAATATTGATAGGTTCAGCCAATATTTGGGTACCGATAAAAGTGATGACACATCCCAAAATACCGATAATCCGACGTAAAAAATCGTGAGAAAAGCGTTTATATTTTTTATATCAAAATAGTTATTTTATATTGTTTTTTTCTGAATCTAAAAGATGTTTCTTCATTTCTCCTACGCTTCCTCTTGCATTTTCTCTAAATTTTTTCTAAATGACCAACGTTTTCACACACATCAGAATATAATCTATGATTTAGCAGCCATATTTCTTCTAAGAATGATACTCTTTTACCTCAACGACATAGAAGGCCGTAATCGTCCATTTTTATTTCCGTAAACGCCGAGTTCCGGACTAAAAGGACAGGCAGAAAAATAGATAAAATAAATTTCCGAAGCTACTTTTCCGAGGAACCAGATTAGATAAATTAAAAAATACGAGTGGCGCCGCTTTATCCAGGACAATCCCCACTTGGGTCTTATACCGGCGGCCATAAATCACGGGGAAACTTTCAGGAGCCAGGTATATAACGTATCTTCAACCGTAAAACGCTGCGCTTCGGACGACGTTTTGACGTTTACAAATCTGAGAAGACTTGGGTTAATCACGCGGAGTCGTAACTTCGTATTGGAGAATTTTCTAAGATAAAAGCAGGTCGTTATAGTCAGCTTTTGTTTTTATGACGTTGTTATTTATAATAGCTTTCAATAGATTTTAAGGAGTTTTAGAGCTGAATTTAGCTTCTCTTATACATTCAATTTTCATTCAATTTTCTATCAGAAACAAAATGGAAAGCTCCGCAGAAAAGATAAATGTAGGTCAGCGTATGCAATCGCTCGCATATTTTAAAGGTTAATCGTATAAAATCATTCTTCATTTGCACAAAAGAATCGACAATAAACACTTGACCTTCCACCTTCTATATAAAAATAATTGCATCGCAGTTTCGTATGCGCATATATTGTCAATCAAAATGCCAAGAACGCCGTTAAAGTTAATTGAACGATAGGATTCTCAAACGAAGTTCAAAGTTTTTATGTAATGCCGATGCTTCGATGCTGCAAATATCTCGGCTGTTTGTTTTCCAATTTCAGCTCATCCGATGACAGCGAATTTCTTCACTGCTCGTAAATTGTTTGACTAAATGTTGTTCTGCATTGCTTTATGAATACATAAATTCAGAGTGTAAATCACTGGCGCTAACAGGAGATATATTTTTTTTAAATAATGCCTGCGGCTCGTTCGTTAAAATAAGCGAACCTTGAAAGTGCAAATCATTTAGATTTTTTTTTTAAAGTCGAAAATAAAATTTACAGCGGCATGATGGGTTTTAATTTATTTTATTATAGATTTGCATAATTGTTCGGCAAACAGGGTATCATTACTCTTAATTGAAGAGGGTTGTTTATCAAGCTGAAATCCTTGCAGAAATTTAAATTAAGGAAATTAGACTTGAAAGGGATTCAAGTAATTAATTTATTCTAACTAGCCAGTTAAATTAATTAACTTTGATACGATAGAGGATTAATTATTTTTTTTTATGATACGACTCGCATAAAAAGTAGAAAGGTGACGTTCCATTTTAAAACTTTTGTTTGTTTTACAAGTAACTTCTACAAGCAAGTTTAATTTGCAAGCTTTTCTGCAGCTGTCGAAATGAAAAAAAAAGTGATGGTTCTAAACTTAGTGAGACATCTTCCTCTAATTTACTCTCGGACATTTTAAGAAAACCAATTAACAAAAACAAATATTTTAAGCTGAATATTTTGTTTTCAATTTTAATTAAAATCGTGAAAATTTTCATCCAGAAGAGAAAGCAGCAAAAAGCATTCTCCAATTATTAATTACTTTAAATTCACAGGGCGAAAATTAATTTATAAAATTTTTATTACCACAAAAGTTTGCAGCACTTTCCTCTTTCCAAATTAAATTTCGAAAGTTATAACTTCATAAAAGCCTTCCATTTTACAAAAATCGTTCTAAAATCCCTCTCAACTCGGGAAAACTCGACTATAAAAAACCCCTCTTTCGAACATTGAATTTTTCCCTCGCAAAATCTCCTTCCCAAAGCTGTTCAAGCAAAGCTTAACATCATTATCCGAAAGCCTCGACGCCTCAGTCTGCCAGCTCATTACCATCCTGGAACAATCGGCAGCCTACGTCCAACTCCATCCGCCGAGACTTTCATTCGCCGTCGCGCGAAATTAGCCTACATCCAACGCCCGTCGACTCTGCTTCCACTGACGTTTCATTATTCGCCGATTACGCGCCTCTCAAATTACGGAACAATATCCGATACGAGAGCCGTAGCCGCCCCGTTCAATGAACGGCAGCGAGAGCTGCAGATACCACGGAGAAATTGCCGCCTTATCCGGGGGAGGGGAACGACGCGTGGCCGGCTCGAACTCGGTCAAGATCAGCTTTATCGGGAGTCGAAGTCGGCCGAGCGGTTTAGCTGACGGTTGACGTCTCCTTTGTAAATTGCTCGCGGAGCGACGGCGCGACGGTGGAAAGGTTGCGCGCGGGCGACTATTTTCGGTGAGATGTTTTTCGCGCTCGCGCGCCGGAAAAATAAGCCTTTGCAGAGAACGCGATAATAAGACGTCGTGATACTACTGTACTCCTTGAAATTCGCAGTAGGAATTGTTTTTGTTTTCGCAATTGATTTTTTTATATCGCTTCAATTATCGCTGATGATTTTACTAACTCCTCGTGTTTCGCACATTTTTAGAAAATTATTTGTGATTTATGGCGTGCAAATAGATTTACGAACATTAATAGGTATAGATATGCTCGCGGATAAAGTACTCATTAATCATGATCGCATTTAAAAAATTTAATTTTAAGGTAGTTCGCGCAGCTGTCATAAATCAAACCGCGACGTTCAAAAACAAATATATAACGAACGACGTCACACATTTTTCTCACGAAAAAGACAGTAAATCCATAGCTCTCCTTAAACCGCGAGCAGCTAAAACAGCGCAGCACTTTGTAAATTAACGCCGCTCGGAATTCCTAGAAGGCAATTTCACGGCAGAATTATGCCGAAACTGCGGCACAACTGTTTGCTTGAGCTTTCAATTCCCCCCTCTCTCTCTTCCTCTCTCTTGCTTCCGACGCATCAAGTATTAAGAGTTCTTTAAGTAACGGTGAAAGAGAGATGATTGCGCAACCTCGCGTTTTTACACTTGTTGCTCCGAAGTCTTATCGGCGATTGAGCTTGTCGTTAAGAAGCTGGATATGACAGTTTTTCGAGAGGCGCGGCCGCGGACGAGGAATTTCCCGCTGATGCGAGTAATTCCTTGATAAGAAAATATTAGAGTTTGTTTTTTTGTGGACGGAGTTTTTGTTGTGACTTCATAACAAATATTATTTGTGGGGCCAAATGTTTATTTTTATGACTAAATGGAAAAACCTTCGAGTTTCGTCGCTGCATATATGTTGGAAATATTTTTAGTCCAGGAAAAATAATATTAGATTTGAATTAACAGCACAGACTCTTCCAGAAAAAGCTTCTTTCCTTAAAGCACATTTCCTTAAATAAAAAGCTCTTCTCCTTGCGCTTTCAACCCGAACCAGTTTCCTTTGGCGGTAAAAGAATAATCCCTTTCGCGAACGACTTTATATTTTGCTTTCAAGCTTTAGATAGCATCTCGCCTTCGTTTAAACAAACCGTAAAACTAAGCCATTCGTTTACGTCGAATTCGCTGATCAGCTGATCGGCGGAAAAACTAAACCCGCGCAGTAAAAAGGCTCGGCGATCCGAGGTGGCGGCACGTTCGAAAGCTCGAGACGTTCACGTGAAAAGCAGGCCAGTCGCGTAATCCACCTCGCAAATACCCCGGGATCGAGGAGCTTTTTCAGCCTCTCGGCGCACCGATAAAAGCGAAAACCCGCGGCCGATAAAAAAAATTCTGCGCCAAGCCGGGCGGTGGGAATGCTTTTATGAGGAGGATCGCGACGGATTACTGTTGATCCGAGGCACTGACGCAAAACCCGAGTATATTTATAGGTCGGGGAAAATATACGGGCTTAATTAATGGTGGGTATAAATACCGCGGAAATTGGTCGCCGGGGCGGCCGAGCTTCTATACGATTATGAGTCTCCGCCGGGGAGTTTTTGTCGGTTATTGGAGTGTCATATTCGTCAGGGCCGACGACCGACGAGATTTCAAAGCGAAAATCGTTGGTTGAGTCGCTGGGGGAAAAGTGGACGAGGCTAATCCGGCAAATTGATTTAGCGGTGAATTCTTTCAAGCGGCAATGACCCTTTGCTCGGGGAATTATACCTGTTGGCTTCTTCTGGGGTTTTCATATCATCAATGTTGAGCTGAGATTGAAAGGATGCGAGGTGTATTGAAAAAAAAACGAGGGAATTAAGAGCATTTTTTTAAATGCAAGTTTCAAGTGAATGCAAGCGGGGAAATTCAAATGTATTTTCCCTTTTAATGAAAAATAAAACGCTAAACGAGGACGTATTAAGCAATCAATTCATGGATTCAATATTATACTTTATACTAACTGTGTAATATTATTTGTATAAATATTAGATCTCTATGCTTCATTAAAAACTGAGAATTTAAAAAAAACTAAACTACGCTCCCTCAAAGCACACAGCCAACTTTTCATTATTCCTACAGTCAAAAGAATCCTCTCCTCGGCTCGAAAATTTTTGTTGTTCATCCGTCACCGCGGGCCGAACGAAAACCCGCCGCGTCGGGCAGTGATCTCTGCCGCTCCCTCGCTCTCTCGGCCGCTGTCCAAAAGGCACTTTATTAAAGCGCGCCCAGTAAATTTAGTCTCAAGCTCGGAGAGAACACGTGGTCTCTCTCTCCGGAATTCCCCTCGAAGACGCGCGTGAGCCGCGGACTCTCTGTTGTTATCTAATCCTAGAGAGAGAGCCGTATCGGCGACGTACGGGGATTTGCCTGCCCTTGAGAGGCCTGAATTTTTAGAGCGAAATCCGGCGGCGAGGTATTAAATAATTCAACGAGCGATTCCAAGCAGGCCGAGAGGCGCGAATTTTTCTGCTGGCATTCAATGTAAAGTCGCCGCGGTTATCTATGCAAATTCCCGAGCGGTGAATGTCAATGTAAGTTTAGAGGCGCGCGAGCGATTTTCCGCGTTTTTTTTATTAGGATGGAGCTAAGCTTTCAAAAGTGACTCCTTTACGTAAGCATCGTGCAAGAATTACCAATTCCCTCGGAGTGCGCGAAAACGTTTACGTAAAGTTTAATAAACACGCTTCTTACTTTACGCCGCATACCGAAAAGACGCATATCGCATAGCGGAGAAGCAACGATCGCTTGTTTAAACCTCTTTCCGCGCATACCGCCTCTATCTTCCGCGTTCACGTTCAATCACCGCCGCGCGTCCTGCCGTCTCGCATTCCCAATTAGAAGAGAGCACAGCAGCAGCACGATATAATCGGCAGGAAGCTCCCAGCCTTGCGAAAGAACAATATATATACGCCGCGCCTCGAATCTGTCCCGAGCGTTATACGTAGGAAGGCGAGAGCGGTTCGGTCTCCGCGATAAAACGGCGCTTTATCTGCAGGCGCGCGAGTATAACAGTCGTGCACAGTAAACTGCGACACTCGCCGCGGCTGCGTCCCCGCGGCTTCATTCACCCGCCTCGTTCGCGAGCCGCGCGGCTCGACGGAAAATTTTGATATTTCTGGCGCGTAAGCTTGAAAAATAATACCGCGCAGAGTCGCGCGCGCTGAATGGGCTTTTGGGTTTACGAATGTGTGTGCTTTTCTTCGAGTTGCGCAATTTCGCCGGATGTTGTTATTCAAAATTAGTCGGATCGTTAGTCGGGTCTGATGAACGAATTGAGGAACTGTAGTTACAAGTAAGGAGATGCTTGGAATTTTGCGAAGTTTTTTGTAGCGAGAGAGTGAAAATTTTTATTATATGATCTTAAAAGTATTGAGTGGAAATTATATTAATTGATTAATTGCCAAATGTAATTATAATTCAAGTGCCGTTTTTAGTACACCTTCTCATCGAATTAATTTGAAAACCCACTCAAATTTTGTCCCTGAAAGGCACTAAACTAAGCGAAAGGAAAGACAGCTGGCCAATGAAACGTCAGCAGCTAAAAAAGCCGGAAAATTCCAGAAAAGCTTAGGTAGGCTCGATCATGTCGGCTCTAGCGATGACGCGCGCAAAATAAAACATGCCGCTTTGATATCGAGCCGCACGATGTGTGTATGTGCGACGTTCAATCCTCTTTCAACGTCGAATTAAGAAGCCCGCGAAAGGCTTTCGTGGGTTCCGCCTTCGATGCGATTGCCATGTGCCTCGGTGTTCGTACACAAAAGCTTTATACCGACGCGGCGAACCGCTTTCCCGGCGATTCCTTTGTGCTTCGGGTTGACGAGTCGGGCGACAAAGGTGGATTGGCGCGTCGCTTCAATTTGTTGGTTTTCGGGAATTTTATTGCCGCTGCTCGAGTTTTGGTCTAGGCGGAGGGTTGAAATTTTCAATGGAAATTGAGTTCATTTTTTTAGTTTCAGCTTCGCGTGGATTGTATTAAAATATTATGCAGTGAGAGGAATTTAATCTTCATACTGGCTAAGGCATGAATAAATGAATAAACTTGAGTAATTTCAGATTTTATAATAGGAATTCGAGACTTCAAAATAGTTATCAAATTTTAACAGTATTAATCAAAATTTTACTATGCATTCATTTGGTTTTATTCATAATTTGACTGCCGCAGAGTTCGTATAACACGATTATATGAATTATTTACGATATCCGGTAATATTCTTGAATATTACTATTTACGCGTTGACAGATATGATCCAGAAACGGATATGAAATATTCCCGTTTGATTGACAAAATAATGGCATCAAACAAACGAAATCAAACCGCATACGCGATGAGGACCAAACCAATTATTTCAGCTTCTCAAAAATGATGCGATCAATACACACAATTACATGCAGGTAGTAACAAAACTGCACGTGTGAGTTACATCACTCGCGACGTTTGAGGTGCGCGAACAAACGCAAATGTGAGAACAGAATGCGGCAAGTAACACACTTTATCACTTGATGCAGTGTGATAAAAAAAATCGAGAGACGAAAGTTGCGCCGCGTCGTACGCGCCGAGATAAAGTACTAGAAAAAACATACGGAGGAAACGATAATAACAATTTGTCGTGTAGAAATGAGAATCGAGATTCTCGTAAAAATGCAGTAATACAAGTTTTCATCAACTGATAATTCTGTCGTTCTAGAAAATATCAAGAGATTATTAAGTAGATTCTCGAACCAAGTTTTTAATTTTATTCAAGAATAAATAATCTCTCTTTTACTTTTATCTAAGGTGAATCGTCTATAAGGATGTTAGTGCACTGCGCTTGCAAACTTGCACATTTAAAGACAGATTTTTATCTTTTTGAGTTTCTATGCTAAACGATAACAGTGATAAAATCATACGTTTTAATGCAAAATAAGAGAATCAAAACGTTTTCATTTTACTTAAAATCTCGCCCCCAAAATTTAACTGTTTGACTAAAAACGTTTGAATAAGAAAAATCCAGCAATTTTACGAATAATGCAGCGTCTATTCCATCTCTATTCACCTATGTTTGGCCCGCAGAAATAGAACATCAAAAGCGTCTAATGTATTCCGCTATATAATACGGTAATTTATTTTATAAACTGGCGGCGAACTCGACGATCCGCCCACTTCCAAAGTAACTTTAACGCGCTTCCTCTAATTCATAAAGATACCGCTTGTATATCCTCCGCATATATATCCTCCTCCCCTCGGTTCCCGGCCGAAATTCGCAATAGCTGCCTGAGCAAGCCCGGTGCTAAAATCCAGTTTGAGGATTAAAAATCAATAAAAAAAAAAAAAAGAAGAGAATAACAATAACTCAACAAGTTAATAATTCGGTCGCGTCGCTCGTCACCTTCGAAAAGCCTGACCGTCCTAAATAATAAATCGGGCCAGCCTATATACCCCGAAGGAGAGTCGCGTATAAAAAAAATCGGGGAGCTCGCTCTCACCTCTAGTGGTCCCGTTGGCGCGTTTCTTCTTGCCGTTGGCGGCAGCATTCTGTCCCACCAGCCGGTACTCCCCCTTCTTCCCCCTGTCAGCGCCGAGCTTGATGTTGATACCGTTGTCCTCCTTGTCCGTGAGCATGACGCCTGCGGTCGGCCCCCGTGGGGTGTCACGTCGCACTTAGCTTCCGCTTCCTCTCCTGGCGGCTCTGTCGGGTGGCCTCGAGGCCTTAGGCTCGGGTGTTCCGTGGCGGCGGCTGCCCCTTGACCCGCACATAGACGCGCTTGCAATCGATGCCTCCTAACCTCCAGAGCCGAGGTTTAGGTGCAGGAGAGAGAGAGAGAGAGAGAGAGAGCAGGCACACGACAGCGCACACCAGCGATATGGCTGCGATATTAGAGCTGCGCGGCCGCAGTAGAGCTTTTGCAAGCGCGCGCGCACACTCACTACTCCCGACGCCGCAGGAGTCTCCGCGACTACTGCAGGCTGACTGACTGACTGACTGCTGCTGCTGCTGATCAGCTGCTGCTGCTGCTGCTGCTGCTGCTGCTGCGAGGTGTGCGACCCCACTGCGAACCTTCCCACCACTCGGCGCTACTCCCCCGCGCTAGAGAGGGAGAGCTGGCCGATCCCCCACTCTGCCAAAGCCGCAGCCGAGAGGTAGAGGAGACTACCTGTCTGAGGCGCTCGAGCCGCCGAGAGAGTCGCGAGACTTTCCGATTTTCCGGGGGATTCGCCAATGTCACCGGGTGGCGAATATGTTTATGGGACCGACGAGATATTAGGCGTCGGATTTCACGGGGCAATGTTGCCTTACCATTTGGGCTTTCACGCCTTTCGGATGCTTGAATCCTGTATCTTACCTTGTTGTTTTTTCTTATGATTTTATCAAGTGTATTTACAGCGCGCGTCGGCTTCAGGTTAATGATGAGTGACGCGGCAGTTTTGTCTAATGTTTATTTTACGATTTATGCTTTGACATTTTAATTAACGAACAGCTCCGTCGGGAATATTTAAGCAAATTTAGCGCTTAAAATACTGATACGCTGGTTTGTTAAGTGAAGGATGAAGTATTGTAATAGAAACTTACCTTTTTATAGTTGAAATAGATAATTATGGGACTGCTAACTTTGAATTTCGAATCAGGAATGTTCACCATTGAAACCCTATTACTGCACTTTACTGGGGTAAATTTCAACTATTGAAGCCGTATAATGAAATATTATACGCAAATTACACTTTACACTCAATTTCAGCGTGTAACGTCAATCTGCACTTCTCGCAATATCTCCTTTCCTTTCCACGAAAAATAGCCTTTCCGAGCTTAATTAACATCCATGACCCGAAGTTATATGATCTTCATACCGTACATAATTATGAAAATACAAGTTTTACGCGGTGTTTCTTACTTTTACGCGGTGCTGCTTTTCTAGCAAGATGCACCGAAAAAAGGGTTCTAATTAACAATTTAGTTGGAGGCAAAACAAATGCTACTTATACACTAAATTTCTTCTGTTTATGAAAATTTATAACGAGTTGTATATTAATTAAAACTTTAAATGTGTAATAAATAAGTTCAAGTACGATTTCTTAAATATTTTTCTAGAATAGACGTTTTTCATATAAAGTGAGTTCATAATTTATGCTAATTTAATTTATGCTTATCCGACTTTATTATTTCATTATTTACTATTTAACTCAATGTTAAGTGCTTAAAATGACCTTAAAAACAGATTTATCATCCCAATAAATTGGCTGCAAAATGTGTGCGAAAGTAACGTTTCTCATCCACTCTCGCTTCATAAATTCTATAAATTACCCGATCCCCGATCAGAAATATATTACAAAATTGAATTACAGTAAAAAATTCGTCTCTTTATTTATTTACAAGGCCTTCGAGTTCAATTTGCTCCCTCGCAATTTCTTTTCCAGCCTCTCCTCCTAAAAAAAAACAGCAGCTTTTTGGTTCCATTTACAGGCGGCTACAAGACGACGATTCGACGCAACATCGGGTCTAATGTGTTTGTGTCCATGCCGGAGCGATGCTTCGACGACTCGAAATTAAAACAGGTCGACGAATGAATAAGTGATGGAAAGTTACGAAGATCTCCGAACGGCGGTTTTAGCGCGAGCAGGCTTATTTTAAATAAGCTGTTTTATAGATTTCTCGGAAGCCGGAGTTTTATTTGCGTTCATTCACGACTTTTCGCATTGAGCCGAGGTTATTGGGGCACCGAGGCCTCGGGATTCGGATTGTTCGCATTTTTTACCGATTTTCATGTAGTATACTTGCTGTACAAAAAGGTGAAAATATCTCTATTGATCAGTGATTGGATACTTGTTGAAGCAAGTCGAAGTAATTTAAAGAACGTACTGGAGAGACAATTAAAGCGCAAGGGGATGGATATACAGTTGAGAAAAACTAGTAACCGGTCGTTATTGCACCAGATGAAACATCTTCGCACTTGACACAGATAACAGCAGTCGAAGTGGTTCATAAAATCCTAGGAAAACTTCTTCGAGTATTTAATTACACCCATTGGTCAACTTTACTTACGAGTTACAGCGAAGATCGACGTCTTAAACTTGTTTACAAAAAGCTTGTTATTCAAGAAAAAAAAAATAAAAGGTTTTTCTTGATGTCTTTTCTTTCAAAACAAAAGCATTTTTATCGGGTATAATTCGAAGTTGGAGCTAAGACTCGAGAAAAAGCACTAAAAAAATTATAACGACTGAACGCGACACGAACGAAAGCAGTAAGAATTGTTAAAACGAAATCTTATCATTTAAACTATAAATTGCAACAGAAAAAATCTCTAGGAAGAATCTCTCTTCCACCGTCCAGCACGTCCATATCACCGAAATCGAAAACTCTCGACAACAACAAAAACATCGCTCGCTCGGCTCGCAGCTGCCGAAAACTTTCTCTCCTAACCCAAGAAAGTGAAAACGGGCGTCAGGTAGTCTCGACCGAAAAAAATCCGGTTCCCCTCCCGACCGAAACCTCTCTGGCACCTGTACGCAAGCCCCAGAGAGGCCTTGAGAGCGCCGCTCGCACGCGGCAGTTCCTCCTGACCCGCTTCCGCGTGATGCGTCCCCTGCCGATTCCTTGACCTATATGCTCGACGGTTGAGAGCGGATTGCCGCTGCGGAATTGGAGGTGCACGGGAGAGGGAATGGCTCGGATGGTTTTTTGGCTGCACTTTTCGCGATTGGGAGTGGAATGAAAGCTCGGAGAAAAATGTAGTCTTGCATTGATGAGAAATATTAACAGAGGATTGGAATAGCGATTGCGTGGATATTTTACGGTTAAATAATGCAACGTGTAATCATTTTGAAGCTTTGGCTAAAATCGCCTTGCAATCTTTTGCTAAATAAAACTGTAAAGACACTGTAAATTCAAAGCATGAAATCTTTTCTGAAAGAGAGTTTTTTTTTTCAACTAAAATGAAAGGTATTATTTGTGAAAACATATAATTAAGTCCTGTTAATATCCTGCAATTGCTGCAAAATTATAGAGTTCCGTAAATTACACTTTTAAGTAGAAACTATCATAAATCCGAAAGATTATTTCTCTGTGCACTATCATAAAATTAAAAATCCTTATATAAATTAGAAAAGAATGTTTTAAGCGGCGCAATTACCGATTCTGACGTAAGATTATTCGATTAATTACTTTTTTAATATCACCCACATTTCTTAGGAGTAAACTTTGCCTTGCTACTGTAATAATAATTTATTCAATTTTGCCTTCTGTTATGTGCGACGTAACTTATATAACTTATATCAGATTCTAGACATATTTTTGCGAGACAACAATCGCTCACAAGTACTTCTATCTCAATGTCAGATCTCCACCTTTAAGTGCTTGTTGTTTGTAAAATTTTATGTAATCTATCCTAAACACTTGAACTAACTATTTTTCTGAATTAATGTACTCATATGTACCATTTTTATTCATCTTATTATTATTTAGATTTTTAATTTTGATTTCAGATTAAAGTATCTATAAATCAATCGAATCTAATCAGGAATCTAAAAAAAAAAAACTGAGTTTGTTAGTTCATTTTGATTTTGGATTTTCCTCGCGTACATTCCAAATATCTGTTACCTATATTAGCAATCACATTTTTATCAGCTACAATTAATCATTGCCTGTAAAGAGATCCGCTGACGAAACGTTTCATTACGTAGAATTCAGTATATCAATCCAACTCAAAAACATCACTTCTGAAGTATTATTATCTTCTATTTATCTTACATTTTGTAATTTAGTCTTTATTAATATTTAATTTTACTTGATATTCACATTCAGTGAACAAATGTCTCTCTTCTATGACGACATTTAGCCAATAACAACGTATTTTTAGGCAACAATTTTCATTTCAAACACTAATAATAACTGAATACATAAAAAAAAAAAAAAAAATACAAAAAACTGGAATTTACAGTTAATTTAGTCGAAACTTTAAAAGCAACCCCATTCGTGCTCAACATATATAAGAGCGTATCAATACCACTCGGTCGCGCAATAAAAATAAGCCGCGAAAGGCCACTCTCTCGGAAAAGTCGAGCGTGGAAAAACAGCGGCGTGAGAAAGCAGCAATAAATAAAAAAAAAAGTGGTCCCCTCGGCTGAGTGCACATCAGGTGTTTCATAACTTAATCCACGCAGGATTGATCGTAAAAGTTCAACGGGGCGGTTTAAGCGCTTTACGCTCTCTCTCTCTCTCGCCTATATGGTTTATTAACTCGTTGAAATTTTCAAATTCGTGTCCGTGCCTCGAAGACGAAGGAGCTTTCCTTGCTCGTGTTTATGAATTACGGCTGACTGGTTTTGAAATGTTTGTTTGTCAGTTTGGGAAGCTTTTCCTTTTCATAATAATTGCTTTGAAATGAAAGATAAAAAAAAATGAAATTTATTGTTAAAATGAATGTTATTTATTAGAGAAAAAAAATATGTGGCGTTTTAAAGTGTCCCCTTTTTCCTTATTGACAAAAATACTTTTTAAAACGTTCTTGGTAGTGGATTAGCATACTTCTTTTGTAAAAACAATACTTTGCTAGCCACTCAAGCAATCCTTACTCAGCCGTGACGCCAAACACAGGTTAAAGTCCGAACTAAAGTCCTTTAAAGACACGAACTGTCATCGCAGCAAGGTTCACCGTGACATCCCACCCCGAACGAAACTTTCACCGCGCAATAAACCAATAAAAGCCAGTGCAGACAAGATCGAATTATCGCATTGGCCGAGGCAAAAAACGCTGGACATCCGCCGAAGACGAAGAGTCTAACAGCCGGCTCCAATTGCCGGGAGTATCCGGTTGGAGCTTTCTTTCAATTGTCCAGTTGAGTTTGACGAAGGAAATCGCCGTTCTGGTCGCGGAGCGCAGGCCAATTAGACAGATGTCGGTCCTGATTAAGCCCCGACACACTGCAGTCGTTCGCTTTTGGTACTTTGCAATTGGCCGACGACGGAGCGACGCTCGCTCGTCGTCACGCTCTTTAGATTGTATTTTTCCTTTCGACGGAACGATCCGGCCGGTTTTAACGAGGGAAAATTAAATGATAAAGCGTCGCCCGCGGTTATTAAGCCGTTTGCTGCCACTGGAATTCGGCTTAAATTTCTAAGCTGCAGCGCGAGCCGCCGCTGCGAGGCTTTTCGAATTCGACGAGGGTTTCGTTATTATTAGTTTGGGAACGACGAAGGGTGGGTGTAGACGAACTTTCTTCTTAGAGTTCCAGTCGCTCAGCTTTTGCTTTAGAATCTATTACAAAAACGTATCTGAATTGTTCTTAAGTACAGGGAAATGTGTTTAAAATACTGGACATTAAGACATGTGGTTCAAAACACCGATAATTAAAGTACAATAATTGACCAGATGGGTCCTTTTTGGGACAGTTATAAAAGCTACTCGGATGTTTGAACGTGCAGGTAAGCCAATTCCTATAATTAAAGTTCAAACAATAATGTTTCAGCTGTATTACTTTTTAGTTTCAGTTATAATTTTTTATCAATTTTAGATCATCTTTTAAAAGGTAACTGATTTTTAAACTAATAATTATTTTTCAGAAAAAATGTCATATTATGTCAATATCTTACTTCAATACGATATTATAATTAATGACCCGCATAATTTATGCTTATGTTCATAAAGATTTAAAATTCAAAAAACTTGTTTAAATTCTTTGGCGAATCATTTTTATTTATTCTGATATAGCAGAAATGCGAATAAATTACAATAGCATTCCTACTGTAAAATTTCAAAGCTAAAATAATAACCCACATGCACATTTTCAACGCGTCAAATGCCAAACATCAATCGTTCACTGATAAAAGAATCCGCCGAGTCGAACGCCGCGAATTAATCGGCGCACTTACCAGGTTCGAAACGGCCGTATATCGTTTCCCCCGGCAAATCCCGAGGCGATTGAATGACGGAAAAAAATCGATCGAGGAAACGGCTCATCGTCGACGATTGAAGCGCGCTCGATGATTACACGATCGCGGCACCTGCCAGGCAGCCGGAAAAAGAGTCGGATGGAACCGATCGGCCGCGGAATTTTTCCGGTAACCAGAGCGAACTGGAAAGCCGCGGCAGATTTTTCCGCGCGATATCGCCGGCGATCCGCAGATGCGCCGAACGATTATCCGCTAATCCGCGGCTCTTTTTTTCTGACTCGGGAAATCGCTTTTTTCACGGGAGCTTTTCTTTTTGCTTTCAGAAGTGCGGACGGATAAGAGAAGTATGACGTTGCATTCAATTTACTATGAAGTAAAATTTCAGAAGGTAATCTTCCACAGACGGAAATTAGGAAAGGTTTTATTTAATCAATCTTAAATGAATTTTTACATTTATTTCAGTGCGTAAATTGCGAACGAACGTCGATGAGGAATTGACTGTTTCTTCGGTTTGATTATTGAATAAGAAAAGAGCGGCCGAAAGTCTACTTGACTCTATTTACAAACCCATAACGCTCTATAAAGAAGCCAAACGATATCTCACGATCCTAGAACTTGTCTCGTCCTCTTAAAAAGCTATAAGCCAATTACTGAGTGAAAAAAAAAAAATGAACATAATAGATTCCGAACGAGAGACAACAGAGCCGTTAAAAGTCGGTCTCGAGATTTTCCGCGGCTTAGAACGCACCAGCTTTGAGGCGAATTTCTCACCGAGATCCAATTGATCCGTCCCTGAGGCGCAATCTAAAACAGCGCGCGGTTTTATTTATCAGCGCTGCGCATTCCAGGCTTTGGAGGTATATTTGCGCCGTTACGTCAGGAAAAGAAATCATGCCAGATCGTAATCGAGGCGTCGGTAATTCAGCGTCACTCGACGACGGCAAAGCGTCTCCGAGCGCAAAACAGAATTATTTTATTTATTATTTTTTTTTTTCTGTCCGTCGAATCGACCTCTTCATCATCTTGGCGGGGAGATTGATTTTGGACGGATAAGCGACGGCTGCGGCATACGCTTTGATTGTGGAGATTCGGCTTTTGGAGAAGTTGGCGATATGAAGATTCGCGCGGGAGTTTGACGAACGGAAAGTTTAATGCATTTGGATACGAATTCGTTGAATTTTCGAAATTATATTGTTATTTTTCTAAATAATTGTTGAGCGTTCAATTTCGAAATGGAGGTAAGAAAAATAAGATAAAATAGAAGATTATGGCGTTGAGAGTATTTGATCAATTTGTAACTGTTAAAGATAGAAATCAAACACGTGTCTTGCTTCACGATGTTAAAGTAAGTTTCGCAAAGCGAGTGTCTTGATAAGTCAACGCATAAACAGTAAAAATTAATCATTTTATAATTGTTTGTTTTTTATATATTGATATAACAAGTTTAAAATACACAATAAAAAAAAAAATTAAAAAAAGAACGTATTTAAGCTTTATTGCATATTTACATTGCCGTCAGTTAAAAATACTCGTACTAAGTTATCGAATTAAAATACAAACCAGCATCGCTAACATCTCCTACAAATCCCCCGATCAACATCAGTCTCCGTTAATCAAAATTCTCCGTCATCTCCGGCGCCTTCACTGAGATTCACTCGAGAAAGACAGCACCACCATCTTGTCGTCCTTCTTCCCGGTACTCATAACCGCGGCACTGCACCTCCTCGACAAGCTTCTCTGATAAACTTCGTCCTCTTCGGTCTCGTCTCCGGCGTTCAAATACTCCACGGACTCCTCTCTGCTCTCGAACTCTTCCTCCTCCTCCTCCTCCTCCTTGTTCTCGATCTCCATTCCGGCGCCTCTCTGCCTGGCACGCGGACACGGATAGTTCCTCCCGTCGCAGTAAAGCCTAGTCGTGGAGTTGTCGATCGAGTCCAGGAGGTTTTGAGTGGTCTTGATGCGATCGTCTAGGCGCATCACCACCTTCTGCAGCTTTTCCCTTGACTGCACCGCGGTACTTCGGTTCGGCAATTGGTCCGGAACGATTATGGGAGCCTTAGGAGTGACGGCGGGTTTTTTGACTGGTACTTTGCTGGTTGGACTGGGTTTGGGTTTGGCTGAGGGTTTGGGTGGTGACTTTTTACTGGGCGCTGGAGAAGTGGGCTTTACCGACTTTTTAGGTTGATGTGTTGGTATCGGTGGTGGTTTTGATTCTTTTAATATCCCCTTGGTGACTTTCGACGGAGGAGGAGATTCTTGTTTGGGAATACAGTCGCTAGATTTTAATTTAGTGTAGGAGCGGCCTTTCTCGGGGGGCCGATTTCCGACACTATCGCTTCTCGGAGGGGCTTTCACGTAATGCACTTTTACCTCGCCCTGGACGTACGACGATAAAGATGTCTTACTCACACTCGAAAAGTGGCTAGAACTTCTGTCGGATTTAAGTTTACCGTTAGATTCTTTGTGCTCCACAGATGTCGATGACGTTTCTTTTCGTTTAATAAATTCTATTTTAGCCCATTCCATCGAACGTTCCCTCGAACGGGATCTCTGCTTCTTGGAGCGTTTTACTTTCGATTTTTTAACAGTTTCGACTCTATGACCTTGTTTAAGTTTCTTTTGCTGAAGTTCCTGATTGAGATTATCTAGTTTCCTGTACAATTCGTCAAATTCTTCTTGTTTTATCGAGCAGTAAGGTTTGCCGCATTTACGGGTTTTAGAATTTTCCAATGCATCCTCTTGAATAGGTATTGCCGCTTTTTTATCCTTTTTCTTAGGTAATTCTTTTGGGATACCATTCCTGACGTCTTCCAATAAGAAATCCTCAACGCGGAATTCACAATCGCAGGATTTACCTAAATTAAATATATTTTAAGGTTAATTATTCAAAGTATCCCATTGAATCTTAATTGTAAAACGCGGTAACTCCAAAGACATCGTAACAACGAGCCGTCGCAGAAAACCATCCCGAAAACTAACCGCTCTTCCAGGGATCGGGTATCCCCTGCACGAGCGGCAGTCCCCTCTGATTCCACACGTAATCCGTGAACCTCGTGTACTCCCAGGTGAGCCTCAGGTCCCTGCCGCAGCTCTTCTTCTCCTCCTGACGCGACTCCTTCCACGCGAGATAATCCAGCCAGGGATCGGGGATGCCGTTCCTGAGCCTCTTCGCCGGACGGCTGCCCTTTTCGGGCGACCTGCTGAACACGACGTAGGGCACGGCCTTCACGAGCCTCGGCCGGACGAACGGCCCGGGGACCACAGCTCTTATCAAGGTTATATTGTTCTCGGGCAGCGTCCAGTGGTAGTTCCAGCCCGAGTCCGCGAGGTATTGCGGGCGCGCGCGATTCTGCCGGAAGGCTCGCATGGGACTGTTGGCTTTTCGCGGTTTTAACCTAAGATTCTTAGGTTACTGATTGGCGCGTGCCTCCGATAATCGATGGATCGCGGTTTTTGTTCATTTGGAACTTGGGAAGGTGGACGGATATTGTCGTCATTTTTATTTGCGTTTCAAGTGTATATGTATATGCATCGCGAGTTCTAGTTTTTTACGTTTTAGTGATTTTGGATACTGTAATTTAAATTTTTTATAGAATGTGTTTCGTTGCTTTTTTTCCATTACAGAGTATAGTATAATAGAGTATAAACAATAAAAATCCTTCCTCATTGACCTAAAGTATATTAAAAAACAAATGGATTTAACTATATATACGAAAAATAAATAAACGCAACAGCCAGCCTCTGTACTTTTAAGCATGTTTTATTTTATCAATTTGTTATTTTTAGACAATTGTTCGGGAGCCCGCGAAATCGGGGGTCCCGTGCAAAAAACACCAGCACGCATTAATAATGCTCGTCGTCTTCATCGTTATCAATAAACACAATAAACGCGCGCGACAAAAAATTTGCGCTTTTTGCGGCGAACAAAACTCCCCACCGTATATATATATATTCGCCTCTCCAATCGCTCGCAACACATATATATTAGAGGAGAAAGAAAGCGGACGCTCATCCGTGTTTTTTCATATCGATAAGCGCCCGGAAAACTCTTCGGGGACGGGGCTTATCTTCTACAAGGGGTAAGGAGGGGGGAAAAAGACTCGTCCATCTTTATTATCAAAGTTAGAATATTCTGTGCCCGGAAAAAGAGTTCGTTCTCCCTTTTATATATATTTGTATTATACGTATCACTTAAAAGTACACATTATATATAAATCGTCAATGTCGCTCTGCGCTTTATATTTCTGTGTCTTATTCATTTTTTGTATAATAATATATTGCTTCGAAACTGAGGGACCGAAGGGACCGTTCACGTAAAGAAGCTTCTGTTTTTTTTTTTTTTTTTTTTTTTTTATTATCAGCACGAGTGCCCACCCAATTAGACAGTGGTTTACTTTATGCGACGTCTTCTCGAAAAACAGGTGATTCCACTGGTTTTTCATCCCATCGTAATCACGGCAAGAAAGCTGTCTCGCTTCGCTTTTTCGAACTAAAATTCTTCTCGTTTCTCGTCCTCAAGAAATATACAAAATACACACACGTTGCTGTTACAATTTGTATAAAAAATAAATTTACTAATACGTCTTTTTTTTTATTCATTTTGTTTGCGTTAATAAAAAATTATCTCGTGCGGCGTCTTCGTTCACTGCCAGCAGAACTCGGAGTAAATCTCGAACTGAAAGAGTACTTTTTAAAGAAAGATTTTGAAAAATTCACTCCGAATTCTCCCTTGCTTTTAATTAATTTTCGTACAACTAATTAACTAATTAACTATAATATAATGTTTTAATTTATGTCAAAGGCGTCTGATGATATATTCATTTTCAATGTACACAGGACATAAAAATACATTTACCACTTATACAATTCATGAAACTTTAATGAGCTTAATGAAAGATGAAATTAGTTCTTGCTTACTAAAGCAGAGATTTCTAAAACATTGAATTCCCCTCTCCTTTTGTTATAGCCTTTCACTTAAAAACAATCTTTAAATACTCCCACCATTTCTTCGTTCATCCGATTATTTAAAAAAAACTTTAGTAACAACGTATTTCTTCTCCAAATAATACAGATTTTCGTAGCTAAATAATAAGGATAGTTCTTGCGCAATCCGACCACAATACTTATGGTCCCCGTAATTTTTGCCGTGCTTACGAGGAAAAGTGCATCGTTCTCTCTCGTGCCCTCAAAAACAAACACCTTGAAAAATCGACTTATGTTTTTTCTTTTTTTTTTCGTTTCAAGCACAGCCAGTTCAGCTTGTGGACTGATAAAAATTCACCCTCTTCCCTCGTATTCTTTCTTAAAATTTACGCCTTAAGGAGATTATAGTGGATTCTTAAAGCAGTCAAATCATATAGAGCACCTTTGGAATTCCGCGATTCAATCGAATCTATATTAGTTCACAGCTGCGAATCTGCTTCAATACTTAAGAAAAGTCAGCTTTCGCCGTTTTAAATTATTAAAATAGATTTGAGATCGAGGAGCTCCCGATCTTGACGAAAACAACTCAATTTCAATTTGAATTTATTACTTAAATTTCCATACGAATAATATAAAGGATGCACGACACACCAAGGAAAAGCAAAAAATTCGATTCCGAGGCAGAACCTCGGAGCCGATCGATCGCTCCGAGAGCTTGACAATGAAATTGATTTTTGTGCAGGTGCAAGTTCGTCGTTCAGTCGCTAATTAGATTAGCACTAAGCGCTACAACCTCCTTAATTACAAAAGTATTATCTCCTCTCATACATCACTCGTTCACAAGGTATTTATTTTAGACTAGCTTTCCTCCCGCCTCTCTCGCGACACAGCCATTTGGATTTATTCGAAACGCATACATCCTCTTTCTCGTCTCCCTTCCTCTCTTTGACAAACGATCGAAACGCATTATAAAGTAACGGAAGAAACATAAAAGGCGGAGGCGGTCGAGGCCCCCCTTTTGAAAAATCGACTTCGCGCATTCGTTAGTTTTATCTCCTTTGTTTTTTTTTTTTTTTTCTTTTTACTTTTTTTATTATTACGAGAGCGATACAAAAATTACGGTTACAAATCATTGCTTACGTCACTAAAGTGCATTTCGCTCGTATAGTGAGGATAGATTGTGTACACCCAGAGTGTAATTACATCTTTCGAAAGCAGCGTTCCCCTCGTCTGGGCCGTAGAAGAACGCGGAGCTTTGCTTTACAAATTTGTTTCGTTTGTTTGTCGGTTTTTTTTTCTTTTTTTTTCATTTTATCTTCAGCGGATAGTGTGAAATCGCGTTTTTCAACGGTGCGAGAACGTGAAAAAATTTTGGCTCATCAGTTTGATTGATCGGCAGTCGTCTTTTATTTCGAGTTCTTTTCGTTTGTCATTGTGTAGGAGTTTGCGGGGTGAAAAACGCGATTCGAGGAATAAGAACCATTCGCGCTGCTCGAAACCAAAATTTACAAAAAGTGTTTACATCGTACAATTAGGTAATGCGCAATTACTTTCTCTCGGTATATTACCTCCAGTGGATTTTGTTCTCCTTTTAGTCACGTCGATGTTCACAAGCACGACTAACGTCTACGCGTTAAATGGATCGACGAAAAAAAACGAACATGTATACATATATATACTTTTCGCACCTCTCTGGGTAGCTCCTTTACGCCAAGCAACGGAAAAGCGGAATTGCAACTTTTTTTTTTTTTCTTTGAACGCATAGAGAGCAATAGATTATAAGCATTTCATTCTTTCTATCTACATTGCGCTGCTTTGCGGCGACGGACGAAAAGTGGCTTTCCGAGTCGTAAAAAGTCAAAAGTGTGAAGAGGAATATGAATGATGGCCTTTTCGTTCGTCGTTGCAAAAAGCGATAAAAATTAGTGTTTTTTTGCTTTTTTTTTTTAACAGATTATAGGCTATTGATTAAGGAGTTTCCTTCTTTTATAGATTCTCTTCACTTCGAAAAATAATGAGAACAATTTACAGGTTTTTCAAGCTTTTTTCAGAAGTTTTTGGACGAATATTTAGCGGTTTTTTGTGTTTTTTTTTTTAGAACTTTAACAGTCAAGAGGCGTTAAAGTATAAACTTCCAGTATGCATTTTAACGGTTAACACTTAAAACCTATTAATTTTAACAGTGACTGACATTAGCAAAATAAGTTCTGGTAATATTTTCACAATCATCGGTTTACCAGACAAAACTGACAGTTGTGTAATGGTTTTTCATAACTTTCTTTTCATTAAAGGGATCGAATTTTAAGTTCTACGACCTTTAAGTCACAAATTCAAAGTTCTAAAAGGGTATTTGTGATCGAATATCACCGCAGTACGTTTAATCACAATTGTTTCAAACTCTTCATTTGTTGTTTTTTTAAGTTGAGTGATTCGTAGGGTAAACAGTTAAGTATATAAAGTTCACTAAAGATGCTACTAAATTCTGGTAAACGTTTTATGCAAGTGTTTACATTTAAGTACATCATAACTTAGTATAGAGTTCACCTCAAATAAAGTTACAACTTTACTCATTTCATGGCTTATTTTGCGTAAATTTTCGTTTACTTGAATTTAGTTGTATAATCAATGAAATTTTTTTTAATTAAGAAATACGACTTGCAGTAAGTAACTTGAACTAAAAGAATTTTGTAAGCCTAATTGGCGACGATACAATAAAGGCTTACATCAAACTAAATTCTAAATTAACAAAATATTTTTCTAAATTTAATAATTCTGTTAACTAAAAGATCGGGAGACTGAATTGTCAATCAAATCATTCTAGTAATTAAGAAATATCTGGGTTTCATTTACTCTTATCTTAATCGTCCTGCTGCCTTAGTGAATTTGACCTAACGTACAAAAGTTTATTTAAAAAATACTCATGAAACGTTTAAGTATGAGAGTACGCTTTGTATATCAGTTAACCAGTCAAAGTTAGTTTTTTTTTAAATTTGGCAAATGTCACCTACACCGACATAGGCGCCGTTAAATAAAATAAGGTAGACACTTTAAACACCAATTTCACAAGCATCGTTTAAATAACTTTTAGCAAAGAAAAGCAGCATTCGATCGACAAGCCAACCGAAGTACACCGGAAAGAAAGCCCTCATTTACAAAAGTCAGTTACTGTTTCCTAACCGAAGAGAGTTTCGAGCTCGACGAAGCTACTGGAATCGCCTCACTCCTTGGTGGGGGTCGCCGGCGGCGCTTCCTTGCCGTCGGACTCGACGACGACGACTCGCGGCTTATTCTGCGAGCTCTTGTAGTTGAAGGCGCCGTCCTCGCCGACGACGAGCAGCGGCAGACCGCCCAGCACCATGCACGTACCCATGAACACGAAGCAGATGTTGTAGCTGCCGGTCACGTCGCGCATGAAGCCTGAAAGCAAACGAACGCCACGGTTTATTGACTTTCCGCGAAGATTCGTGGGCTGTTTTAACAACTTGCTTTGGAATAAGCCATTCCTCTGTTAAAGGCAGACTTTTTTCGTTTGGTAGAAATGTCAATGTAAACGGTTTATCACACTGAGAAAAAAATTCGATTGAATCAATGGAATTTTACTAGTAACTATCCACAACTAAAATGTCACTTAAATTGGTAGGATGAACCCAATTAATTCTACAGTACAGGTCTGTTGTTTTAACAGGCTAAGCTTATTGATTCA